>JAJEJO010000728.1:98109-159246 GCA_020662805.1 Glaucomys volans | reverse complement strand
CATAGATGACATGGCAATGGTTGAGACAATCTTACTTCTTGGCACGTGGGTCAGATTGAACATGTTCACTTGTACGCCACCCTTGTAAATCTTGAGCACACTAACCATTGACTTTTTCTGTCAACAGCAAACCTTCTGGCTCAGAACCAACGCCTAAATCCCGCATTGCAGACCTTCCTCCTGCCAATCCTGATCACATTGGTGGATACAGACTTGCCACAGCCACTTTTGCTGGAATTGAAAACAAGTTTGGCCTTTATCTCCCCAAATTTAAGTCTCCTAGTGTTGCAGTGGTTCAGCCAAAGGCAGCAGTGGTAACAGCTCAGTGATGAGACGCTATTGAGAATGGCAAAATGGCACTGAAGGAGGAGGCCTAGGAGAGCAGCCCTGTAGTGTATCCAGTCAGCTGCATGGTGCTGACTGAGCTGGGGAGTCAAACTATTCTTTCTATATGATATATACATATATTTGTTTATAAAGTAATCATCTGCCCAGGGAAAAACCACAATGCAGTTATAAGCTTTAGTCTTATGTGTTGAAATGTTTTCTAAGCCTTGGCATGAATTAGTGTTCTAGATTCTGCTTTGCACAGCTTGTACTTACAGTGACTGTACATATTGTACATCTTTGTACAGAGACATCTTGGCACCTCATCCCAACAAATCACATTTATAGAAATGTAATGCAGTTCTGAGTGGCTTGAAATGTACAGAATGTTTTGAAAGTGTTTTATTAAGAATCACATAAGAATCAATGTATTAAAATTAAATTCATTCTCTTATTGGTGACTTATGGAAATAAAGCATCAATATTGGATGTATTTAATTCCTAGTTTGTTTTCCATTCTGGAATAAGAAGGTATTTGCTGATAAAAGGCATAAAGAGACCTAGGGCTAACATCATCAAATAAGTAATACTTTGGAAAGGCGCATGCTAGCGGATGCCAGAGGACCAGGATAATGACTTGCGTGTGCTGATGTGTTTCCATTTATATTTAATGTGTGTGATGCTCCTCTGTTAATCAACAAGCATTTCTGGGACAACTCTTCTCTTCTCAGTGTGCATATGGAAACAGGGTGGTTTCCAGCATTACTTGTTTAGTTTTGCTTTCCTCTGACACAGCAAAGCAAAGGTCAAGCTTTTGAAAGAGTAAAGGACACTTTGACAATTTCCCTTCATATGGTATGATTCCAATAAAAAATAAAAGCACACCAAAATGTATGCATGTAGTTGAATTTTCCTTCATAAATATACTGATAGTGCTCATTTCACTACTGATTTCAAACAACTCATGGTCAGGTTTACCCTTTTCCCCACCTTTATAGGAGATATAGGAGGTAGACAATTTGGTTTTGAAAGCAATCGGGTGGGGGGAAGGGAGAAGAAATGCTCTTAGGTGGTAATTTGGTGGTGTCTAGGTCCTTACTTAGGAGTCCAAACAAAAACTTACTTATTCCAAAAGGAATAAGAGTGTGATTACTAATTTGGATTAAAACCACATCTTGATGGCTATATGTACATTTTGCTATGGATGTAATTTGATGTGTAGCATTAGAACTTATATACATTAAACAAAGTGTTTTGGGAAAACAGTGCTATTGCCAATGAGTGGGGATATGAGAATGTAAGCAAATATTTTTAAGGGGTGAGCCTGGAGATGAACCAAGTCACTTAGTATCCTATACATCACTTATCAGTTGATGACTGACAGCCCTGTAACTGTAAGTTCTCTCAACTCCTTCCAGGAACAAGAGAATTAGCTTTGAAAGCAATTTATTTCCAAATGTATTAGGTTAGTGTATTAGGTTCCAAATGTGTTTGTTTAGAATGGAACAAATACAATTGTTTTGCTATACTTGTTAAAAATATGCAAATAGTCCATGGATGTATAATCACATGTATGTGTATGTAGAATAAGGGGAATGTGCCCTCTTTACTCTGCCCCACTTCCTGCCCTAGAGTTGATCATTTTTAACAGATTATATGTTTGTAGTCAGTTTTCCACACTTACATAAATATATGTACATATTTATATTTTTAAAACCAGAATTGTGCTATATATATGTTGTTCTGTTACTTTTATTTACTTAGTCTTTGAGATCTTTCTATGTCAGTTCATAAAAAATGTATCTTAACAGCTGCATAGTGTTTCATTTTATGGATTATGAAAAATGTGGTAAATATTCCATTGTTGATACTTATTCATTTTCTTCACCATTGCAAACAGTGCTGAAGTGAATGGAAAACATCTTTGTACGAATATATTAAGACAAATGCCGGTATTTCATTAGGATGTAGAATGGAAATTGAAAATTCACAAGATCAATGAGGGTTTTTTGTTGTTGTTGTTGTTGTTGGTTTGTGATTCTGGGGATCAGACCCTGGGCCTTGTACATGCTACATTTCCTAGTCCAAGATAATTTTTATATTTTTATACATATTGCCACACTGTTCTTCAAAAAGGTTTTATTAATTATGAGAATGCCTATTAGGAAAAACAGTGGCAAGTGATCACTGTTGTTTTGATTTTTGTTTTCCTAGTTACTAGTGGGATTGAATGTCTTTTCATATTTACTGATCATTTCTATATTTTATTAAGGAATATATTTAAGAAACATGTATATACATATTTTAAACAATCATAAAAACAACCCCATATAATTACCAGGTCAACAAACAGAACATTTCCAACCTTAGGAGACTCCCATATGCTCCTCCCTAACCCTTTCTCTCTTCTTAAAGCATCCATACTCTTCATTTCTTTGTTTTTCTTTATAGTTTTACCACCACATATATTCCTAAACAATATATTTAATTCCTATTTTTGAAATTTATATAAATCTAATTATATTGTAAACTTTTGAAGCTTCTTTTGCTAAACATTATGTTTGTAGGATTCATTGTATGTGGCTATAGTATGTGTATTTCATTGTATAGCTATATTTATTTTTCATTTTACTCTTGACAGACATTTGTTTTCTTGCAGTTTGGGGATTACAGACAGTGCTGCTATGGATATTGTGAACATGCATTCTAGAGTATGCACCTTTAAAAGATAAGATGCAAAAGAGTGGAACCATGGAGTTACCAGGCTTGTTATATTTTTAATTTTACTAGACTGTGTCAGACTGTTTTCCCAAGATTCTTGTACTAATTCACATATTCCCAAGGATATAATGGCTTTTTGATTTTTACCAAAAAACAGCATATAATGGTACCTTGTTTTTTATTTAATTTTATTTTTTTTAGTTGTTGATGGACCTTTATTTTATTCATTTATTTATATGTGGTGCCGAGAATCGAACGCAGTGCTTTATGTGAGGCAAGTGCTCTACCACTGAGCCACAACCTCAGCCTCTGGCATCTTGTTTTTAATTAGCATTTTCTTATATAAAATGAGGCTGAACATCTTTCATATGTTTATTGGTCATTTGAATTTCATCTTGGGTGAATGAAGGATATGTTAAAATATACTTTTAGCCCATTAATTTTTCTCATTAATTTGCAGGGCGGTTCTTTATGTAATCTGGTTGCTACTTTGAGTTGTTTATGTTACAAAATATTTTCCCAGTTGGTTTGTTTTCACAATGTTTTTTGATTAACATTTTCATTTGATATGTTCAAATATATCACCATTATTCCTTATGGTTAATTTGTTTTGTATTTCTTTTTTTTTTAAATATTCTCTTTCTAGGTCAAAAATATAGAAATCTTCTTGCTAAGTGCTGTACAGTTTTGCCTCTCACGTTTAGATTCATCTACCCGGGAGCTGTCTTTGGCCGCAGTATGAGGTAACTGTTTTGCTTCTTTCTGTGTCCAGTCTGTTGTGCCAGCACTGTATTGAAAAGTGTTTGTTGAAAAGTCCGTGTGGCTTTGAAGTGCTTTCTGTGTTGTACAGTGAGTGTTGTACAGTGAGCTTATTTCTGGGTCATTTGTTTTATTATATTGGTCCTTTCCTGTGTCGAAGTACATACACCGTGTTCAGTACTCTATCCTTTAGGAAAGTTCTGTTATACGGTAGTAAGAGCTTGTGGTTCTTCTTGGTTCTTTGATTTTCCATATACATTTTAAATTTATCAGTTTCCACCCCCAAAATAAACAAAACTAAACACATCAAAATGTTGATTTTAGTTGCAATGAATTTGTCAGTCATTTTTGGGAGAATTTATACCATTATAGTAGGGCTTCTAATTCATGAACACGATATATTTCCACTTAAATCTTTTTAATGTCTTAATAAAATTTTGCAATCACCAGAGGTTTGTTCATCTTTTGCTATGTATTTATTTCTCAGTGCCTCACATGTTTGAATGCTGTTATAAATTATGTGTCTTAAATCTCATGACTCAGGAGCTGAGGCAGAAGGATCTCAAATTTGAGGCCAGCCTCAGCAATTTAGCAAGGCCCTAAGCAACTTAGACCCTGTCTTTATTTTTTTATTTATTATTTTTATTTTTTTTGGTACTGGGGATTGAACCCAGGGGCACTCCATCACTGAGCCACATCCCCAGTCCTATTTTGTATTTTATTTAGAGACAGGGTCTCATTGAGTTGCTTAGGGCCTCGCTAAGTTGCTGAGGCTGGCTTTGAACTTGTGATCCTCCTGCCTCAGCCTCCCAAGTGCTGGGTTTACAAGCATGCACCACCATGCCCAGCCTTAGACCCTGTCTTTAAAAAAGAAAAAGGGAAAAAAAAAAGAACAAGGGATATGGCTCAGTGGTAAAGCTCCTCTGGGCTCAAACCCCAGTCCCCCCGCTAAAAAAAATTTATGAATCTTAAATGTTATTTCTGGCCGAGCACTGTGGTGCATGCCTGTAATCCCAGTGGTTTGGGAGGCTGAGGTGGAGGATCACAAGTTCAAAGCCAGTCTTAGCAACAGAGAGGTGCTAAGCAACTCAGTGAGACCCTATCTGTAAATAAAATACAAAATAGGGCTGGGGATGTGGCTCAGTGGTGGAGTGCCCCTGGGTTCAATCCCTAGTACCCCCCACCACCAATAAAAAGGTATTTTTGATATGCAGCAATAAAGTATTCCCCTACTTTTGTTATTAAAAAAATTCAAAAGTATAGAAAAGTTTGAAGAAGTAAAATGAATTCCTCAATGCTTTTTACTTATTCATATTTTCCACTATAATACATATATATACATTACATATACATATACATTTACATTACAAATACATATACATTTATTTTTGCTGAACCATTGGAGAAAAGTTGTAGGCATCATCATATTTCATACCTATTTCAGTATATGTCTTATTCTCTAACAAACAATACCATTTCATACATAAAAATCTGTAATAACTTCATTTATAATGTCTGACATTCAGTTTAAATTCAAAATTCCCCAACTACTCTCAAAATGTCTTTTGTTTTTATGATCCAATATCTAATAAAAATTGACATATGATGCTTAGTGGGTTAACACATTTCATTTCTAACTCTAAAATATTCCCTCTGTCATTTTAATAGTTCATCCTAAGATTGTAAGCCAGTTGTTTTGAGAAATGTTTCATATTATTTATTTATCTGATTGTTTCTTCCTGGTATAACTTGTTCCAGTACTGTATACTGGAAATAGTCTAGCAGTAGTTTTTCTTTTTAATAGCTTTATTGATGTATTCTTTTTATTTTTTAAAATTTTTTTTAGTTGTAGATAGACGGCATGCCTTTATTTTGTTTATTTTATGAGGTGCTAAGGATGGAACCCAGTGCCTCAGACATGCTAGGCAAGCACTCTGCCACTGAGCCACAACTGCAGCCCTCCTGATCTACTCTTTACAGAGCTATGTAACCATCACCACAGTCCAATTTTAGTGCATTTCCATCACCCTTCAAAATGTGAAGTGTATCATAGTCCCACCAGTAATGGGAAAGTGTTAGGTTTCTTCACATGTTGCCAACATTTTATAATTGTCAATCTTTTCTTTAGTGGGCATGAAGTGATACCAGATTGTGATTTTGATTTGCATTTCCCTAATGACTAATGATGTTGAGCATCTTTTCATGTCTTATAAACATCTGGGTTTCTTCAAATCTGTTGTTTTTAAATTGTGGTTTGTCTTTTTGTTGAGTTGTAAAAGTTTTTTGTTTTTTATACATTCTAGATGTACGTTTTACATCAGATTTGCAAATATTTTCTCATAGACAAGTTTTTAACCCCCTTTGTGGTACTGGGGATCTAACCCAGGGCCTTGTGCATGCTAGACAAGAACTATGCCATTGAGCTGCATCCCTATTTACCAGTCTATCTTAGTGCGTCTTTTGAAACACAAAAGTTTAAAAAAACATTTTAAAGTCTAACTTGCCACATTTTGTTCTTATGGATCATGATTTCAGTGTCATCTAAAAACTCTGCTTACACTAAGATCTTGAAGATTTTCTCTTGTTTTCTTTGAAAAAAATTACATGTTTGCTCTTACATTTAGGTCTACAATTCATTTTGAGTTAATTTTTTTATATGGTGGAAAGTAAGGATCTAAATTCATCTTTCATGTGGATGTACAATTGTCCCAACACCATTTCTTGAAAACAGCGTCCTTTCCCCAATAAATTGCCTTAGTGCTTTTAACAAAAATTAATTGTGCACATAAGGGTTTATTTCTAGATTCTGTTTTGTTCCATTCATCTTTGGCACTAATGTTAGTACCACAGTATTTAGCGTCATACTCAATGTTGAAATAAGGAAGTATAAATACTGTAATTTTGCTCTTTTTCAAAATTGTTTTGGTACCAGTTGTTGGGGCTGCATGCTTGTAATCCTCACTACTCAGGAGGCTGAGAGAGAAGGATCAATTGCAAGTTTAAGGGCAACCCCATCAATTAGAGATTGTCTCAAAAAAAAAAAAAAAAAAAAAAAAGGATGGGGTGTAGTTAAGTTAGTTCACTGGTAGAGCACTTGCCCAGCATATGCAAAGCCCTGGGTCTAATCCCCAGCATGGCCACAAAATTTAAAAAAAAATGAAATAATTGTTTTTTGCTCTTGAATCTTTTGCATTTCCATATAAATTTTAAGAGTAGCTTGTCAGGTTTTGTTTTTTTTTTGTTTTTGTTTTTTTTTTTAAGCCACTGTTTTTTTGTTGTTCTTTTTAGATATACATGACAGTAGAGTATGTTTTGACATATTATACATACATGGAGTATAACTTATTCTAATTAGGATCCCATTCTTGTGGTTGTACTTGCTGTGGAATTTCACTGGTCATGTATTCATACATGAACATAGGAAAGTCATGTCTGATTCATTCTGTCTTTTCTGTTCCCATCCCCACTCCCCTCCCTTCATTTCCCTTTGTCTAATCCAGTGAACTTCCATCCCCCACCCCACCCCCCACCCCCACCATTGTGTGTAAGCATCCACCTCTCAGCCAACACTTGGCCTTTGTTTTGGGGGGACTGGCGTTTTTCACTTAGCATGATAGTCAGCTAGTGTTTTGATAAGAATTTTGTTGAATCTAGAGATCAAGTTGGGGAGAATTGCCGTTCTAAGATTCTTGAGTGTTCTAGTCTAAACTTAGAATCTCTACTTAAGAGTTTTTAAAATTTCAATTATGATTCTAATTTTTAGAGTGCAGCTCTGGTACTTTATTAATTCTATTCCTAAGTATTTTTTTTTCGTCTATGATATTTTTATGGATGGAATTATCTTGTTCATTTTCAAGATTGTTCATTGTGAGTATCTAGATATACAACTGATTTCACTATATTGAAACTTTGCTGAACTCATTAGTTTTCGAAGTTTGGTTTTGTTTTCTGTGTCTTTTTTCTTGTTCTTCTTTTCTTTCTTCCTTTACTGCTGTCTTTTCTGTAAAATATATAATTTGGAGTGTGCCATTTAAATTCCTGTTGTTTTCCTAGTGGTTGCTCTAGAGGTTCCATTCAAGTCTACCTCTGATTAATATGAATTCTATTACTCCAGTAAGTTCCATTAAAATGTAACAACTTAACTCTAATATAGCTCCACTTTCTTCCTTTTGTTGTTACAGTCACATATATCACATCCTTATATGTTATAATCCAACAAACAGTTTTGTAATTCTTTTTCTTTTTTTTAACAAGAACTTTCTTTTGTTTTATTGCATTTTCCTTTCCTTCATCCCTAATTCCCATTCCAAGTTCCCCCCTCTGGAATCAACTCTATAATTTTGATATAAGACCTTGGACATGGATTACCATTGCAGACTATAAAGTATTGGCTATGAACACATACATTTAGCATTTATGTACATATGGTGTAATTGCTCCAAATCTGTTATTCCTGTTTTCAATACACCACTGATCCTGTTCCATATTGTGTCTAATTCAGTGCCTCTAACTGATAAATGATACTCCACAGTACGCCTTTGACCATTAGAAACATGCTACATCCACTTACATGGGTCATAGTTTTGCTGTTTAATGAAGTTGCAAATTTTCACTATAGAATCATATATTCTGTGAGATTAATTTATAATTATTTTTAGTTATAAATCTCTTATGTTTTATTACTTTTCTAATAGAGCATATGGTAGCAGCATTAGAGCTACTGGTTTACCTATTGATTCTATTGTGCTATCTATATAAATGATTTTTGTCAGTTGTAAATATCATTTTGTTCTTTTTCTTTGTTTTTATTTATTTTTAATTTTTAATTTGTTTTAATTAGTTACTCATGACAGTAGAATGCATTTTGACTCGTACACAAATGGAGCACAACTTCTCATTCCTCTGACTGTACATGGTACAGTCACACTGTAGTGTAATCATACATGTCTGTGGGGTAATAATGTCCATCTCATTCCACCGTTCTTCCCATCCCCACACCCCTTCTCCTTACTCCCCTCTGCATAATACAAAGTGCCTTCATTCTTCCCTAGCCCCCTTCCCCAATTATGGATCAGCATCCACTTATTAGAGAAAACACTGGACACAGTGGGCCTTTGGTTTTGAAGGTTTGGCTTATTTCACTTAGCATGATATTCTCCAGTTCCGTTTATTTACCTGTAAATGCCATAATTTCATTCTTCTTCAAGGTTGAGTAATATTTCATTGTGTATATATACCACATTTTCTTTGTCCATTCATTTGTTGTAGGGCACCAAGGTTGGTTCCATAGTTTAGCTATTGTGAACTGAGCTCCTATAAACATTGATGTGGCTGTGTCACTAAAGTAAGCTGATTTTAAGTCCTTTAGGTATAAACCGAGGAGTGAGATAACTGGGTCAAATGGTGATTTCATTCCAAGTTTTCTGAGGAATCTCCAAACTGCTTTTCATAGTGGTTGCACCAATTTGCTGTCCCACCAGCAATGTGTGAGTGTACTTTTTCCCCTACATGCTTATCAACACTTATTATTGCTTGTATTCTTGATAATTTCCATTCTGACTGGAGTGAGATGGAATCTTAGAGTAGTTTTGATTTGCATTTCTCTAATTGCTGGAGATGATGATCATTTTTTTATGTGCTTGTTGATCTGTTGTGTTTCTGCTTCTGTGAGGTGTCTTGTTCAGTTCCTTAGCCCATTTGTTGATTGGGTTATTTGGTTTTTTGGTGTTAAGTTTTTTGAGTTCTTTATATATCCTGGAGATTAATGCTTTGTAATTATTTTTCTTATATTTCTCTATTTTAGTTATAATTTAAATCCATCAAGAGGAGCTAGGGAATAGCTTAGTGGTAGAGCACTTTCCTAGTATGCGCAAGGCCCTGGGTTCAATACCCAGGACCACGTAGAAAAAAAATCCATTAAGAGAAGATAGAAGAAAAATATATATTTAGATTTTTATCTTTACCTATGTAATTTATTTTGTTGGTGCTTTTTATTTATTGTGAATTTGAATTATCATCTATTGTCATTTCTTTTTTAGATAGTAGAAGGATTTCCATTAGTAATTGTTGCAAGGGAGACTGGCTAGCAACAAATTCTCAATCATTATTTCAGAATGTCATTATTTTACCTCATTTCTAGAGAATCATTCTACTGGATATAGAATTCTTGGTTAACAGTTGTTTGTTTTTCTTTCAGCTTTTTGAATATGTCATCCTATGACAGCCATTGTGTCTGATGAGAAATTGACTACAGATCATGTTGTGGTTCATTTAAATATTATAATTGTTCTTACTTTGTTCATAATTCTCTTTATTCTTTGAATATGATGTGTCTAAGCATGCATTTTTCTTTCTCTTTTGCCCTATTCTGCAGTTCCAGTTATGCTTGATGGTAGTAAGGCTTTATTTTCATTTTTTCTTTCAAATTTTCAGATTTTCAAGGGATTTTTGTTCCTTCTTGGTAAGTTTTCTAGAAAATCATTCATTTATCTGAATTTTAAAATGTATATTTTAATGTCCTTAGCATTTTGTATTCCTTTTCATTTCTGATATTATTTGTGATTTCTTTTTTTTTTTTTTGAACCAGGGATTGAACTCAGGGACACTCGGCCACTGAGCCACATCCCAGCCCTATTTTGTATTTTATTTAGAGACAGGGTCTCACTGAGTTGCTTAGGGCCTCGCTAAGTTGCTGAGGCTGGCTTTGAACTCGCGATCCTCCTGACTCAGCCTCCCAAGTCACTTGGATTACAGGCGTGCGCCACCGCTCCTGGCTTATTTGTGATTTCTTTCTGTAACTTAAAAAATTTTTTTAGCTGTACGTGGGCACAGTACCTTAATTTTATTTATTTATTTTTATGTGGTGCTGAGGATTAAACCCATTAGCTCACACATGCTAGGCAAGTGCTCTATCACTGAGCTACAACCACAGTCCCTCTTTCTGTATCTTAATAGTTATTTTTACAGATCAATATTTTCACCGAGAACAAATTTTGGCCTTTACTGATTCTTTTGGTTGTATTTATTCCATTAATTTCTTATCTGTTTTCTTTGTTGTTTTTATTTGCGCTTATTTTACCGTTCCTTTTCTAGCTTCTTGATGAATATTTAACTCACTTTTTTTTTTAAAGAAAGCTAGAAATCTTTTATTATGGTTTCCTCTAAAAGCTTTTTATTGTTCCCTATGTGCTAAATGCTGGAAATTGACTAGGAGCTCTTAACTGATTATGATTGCTTCTTTGACTCATAGAGGTTATTAAGGAGGAGGTTTCTTTTTAAAATATTTTTAATTGTAGATGAATGCAATACCCTTATTTATTTGTTTATATGTGGTGCAGAGGATTGAACCCAGTGTTTCACACGTGCGAGGCAAGCGCTCTACCACTGAGCTACAACTCTAGCCCCCAGGAGATTTCTTAATTTCCAAATTTGGAAGGATTTATTAGTTTTGTTATGATTTCTAGGATAATTGCATTGTGGTTCAAGAATGTGCCATCCATGATTACAAAGCCCCTTAAAATGTGTTGAGAGTTGCTCTCAACTCTACAAATGGCATTCAAAATAAATATTCCATAAATGCTTACAAAAATGTATCCCTTTGATAGGTGTTCTGTGTTTTATGCACATGTGTGCACTCTCTTTCATACATGTATATTTATTTGGTCAAGTGGAGTATTGATTTAAGATTTCTATGTCCTACTGATTTTTTGTTTGCTTGTTCTACTAATTAGTAAAAGATGCATCTTAAAATCTCCCACTGTAATTTATATTTTCTATTCTTGTAGTCGTTAGTGTTTGCTTTATATTATTTTAAGGTTATGTCACTAGGTGCACCACAACTTAAAATTATTAGAGCTTCTTGGTTGAATTGAATCATTTGTCATTATAAGTCTTCCTTTTTAAAATCTCTATTAATGCTTTTTGTCTGGAAATCTTTTATATTAATATATCATTTTTATTTGTTAGCATTTAAAAGATATATTTTTTCCCTCATCTTTTAAAAAATATTTTCTCTAGCTTTCAATATATCTTTTGTAAGCAGCATGTATTTGGATTTTTAAAAAGTGTAGTCTGACTTCAGTGTTTCAGCTAAAGCCTTTGTAGTTAATGGAATTATTGATTTATATCATTTGTATTTAAATCTAAAATGTCATTCATTATTTCTTTGTTCCCTGTCTTTTATATTTATTTTCACTTTTCCTGAGTGTTTTGGACCAATTATTTTTTCTCTTTTCTCACTGTTTTAGTTTGGAGTTTATAATACTTTTCATGTTTTACTGAGTCTATAGTATGGATACTTAACTTGTGAAACTTCAAGTTGAATTCCTTTCTCCTCTACAAGGGTCTTGGTATACTTGAAGATTTTGTATTAGCTCTCAATGCAAAAGTTGCTTAAGTGCTCAGTTTCCTTTTCTTGGTTCTGGCTTTTCATTACATTGTTGACTAAAATCTCTTATTATACTATCAGCTTTTGAGGGCTTTGAAGATTTTTTAATCTACTAGTTTTAGTTTTCGACACTAATACAAATAATCTAGTCTGTAGTATTCCTAGGAATGAAGTTCCTTGTGTGTTGTGTGAATTGCCCATTTTTAAAATTTTTAATTGGAGTGGCTATAATTTTTTATTTATTGATTTACATGATATGTATAGTAACCCTTTGCAGTATTTCTCTCAATTCTTTTTTTAAAAATGCATTTTTTTTTTTAACATAGAGTGAGGAGTAGGGGCATTTTTCTTTTTCTTTTTTTTTAAAGAGCAGTTTTAGGTACACAGCAAAATTGAATGGTTACCCTGGACTTTTGCAATCACATTTACAGTTAATGCAAGAACACTTTTTAATACTGGTTCATGGGTAGTGCAAGTACCTATAATAATAAAATGTTTCTAATTTCTCATCTCCTGAATCATTGCTGTTGTTCATTCCACTTAAGCGTAATAAGTATGCATAAGGAAACCACACACACACACACACACGCACGCACACACTTCTGAATATACTATTTTTATTTTGGACACGAACTATTAGGTCAGTTAGCATAAAATAAGGAAAAGTTTTTACATTATCTTCATTTATGCCTCTCTGACGCTCTTTATGTTGATCAGCATTTCTGATCTGTATAGTTTTCTCTATCTGAAGAACTTCTTTTAACACTTCTTGCAAGGCACAAGGCAAGTCTACTGGCAACAAATCCCCGCCCCCACCACCATTTTTTTTCCCCCCTGGGACTGGGACTATCCTCCAAGGTAGAGTATGTGCTTAATAAATGCAAGGACCTGGGTTTGATTTTCTGCATTGTGAGAAAAAACCTTTTTTTTTGTTTCTGTGAGAAAGTATTTCTCTTAAATTTAGAGGGATAATTTCAGCGATTTACAGAATTCTAGGTTGGTGGTTTTATTCTCTCAACTCTGAGTGTTTCATTCCATTGTCTTCTTGTTCACATGATTTCTGAGAAAAAGTGTTAGGTAATTCTTATCTTTGCTCCACTACAGGGAAGTTGTTTTTCTCCTCTAGTTTCTTTCAAGATTTTTTTTTTTAATATTTGACTTTCTGAAGTTTGAATATGTTATGCCTAATTGTGATCTTTTTGTATTCATCCTGTTTGACATTCTTTGAACTTCCTGGATCTATGATTTGTTGTCTGACATTAATCAGTTGGAAATTCTCAGTCACTGTGGCCTTAAGTACTGCTTCTGTTCCATTCTGGTATTCCCATCATGCAGAGTTATACCTTTTATAGAGGTTTTATTCTTCAATTTTCTGTTATGTTTTGTCTTCCATCTTTCTCTTTGCTTTTCAGTTTAGAAGTTTCTATTGTTTTTTCACCTGTGTCCTGTCTGGTAATGAGCCCATCAAAGGCATTCTTCATTTCTGGTGGTATTTTTTTCTTGCATTTTTTATTCTTAGAATTCCAATCTTTCTGTTTAAGTTATCCACTTGTTTTTGCATGTTTTTTTTTTCCATCAATGCCCTTAGCATATTAATCAGAGATTTAAAAATTCCAGGTGTGATAATTCAAACATTCCTAAACATCTGACTCTGGTTCTGATGCTTGTTTAGTCTCTTCAAACTGTACTTTTTGCTTAAAGTATGCCTTGTGGCCAGGCGAGGTGGCACACACCTGTAATCCCAGCAGCTCAGGAGGCTGAGGCAAGAGTTCAAAGTCCAAAAAAAACAAAGACTGAATGTTTTCCCTGATAAGTGGATGATGATATAAAATCTGGTTGGGGGAGTGGGGGGTGAGAGAAGAATGGAGGATCTTTAGATTATGTAGAGGGAAATGAGGGGGTGGGTAATGAAAAATGGTGGAATGAGACAGCCATCATTGCCCTATATACATGTGTGATTAACAAGAATGATATGAATGTACATCATGCACAACCATAGAAATGAAAATTTGTACCCCATATGTGTGCAGTGAATCAAAATGAAGTCTGTTAAAAAAAAAAGTGTCAGCAACGTAGTGAGACTCTTATCTGTAAATCAAATATAAAAAAGGGCTGGGGATGTCGCTCAGTGGTTAAGACCCCTGGGTTCAATCCCCAGTACTTGCCCTCCTCCTGTCCTGACCAAAAAAATAAGTCTGCCTTGCAATTTTTTGTTGAAAGGCAGACAAGATATACTGGGTAACAAGAACTACTTAATTGGATTTTAGTAACGTAAGATGTAGGTATGGAAAAGTATTCCCTAGTCCTCAAATGTTTTGGTGAGCCTATATTATGAACTTCTCCTGTGCTTCTGTTATCCCCATCTATTTAGGATGGCTGGAGGGGGTTGGAGTTTTCTATTTCCCTTTCTCTATATGAAAGGCTGGAGCAGGTAAAGTTAGATACTTCCCTTTCCCAGGGAGGTCAGGTTTGGGTTTGGGTAAAAATAGTTTCTCCAAAGGACAGAGCTTGTCCAAAATAGTACTCTGGTATATTTCAAAATAGTTCCTTTCCCCTTTCCCCTTCACTGTCAGTCGCTTCAAGAGACTTTTCTCCAACATTCACTGAGGACTTGATAAAGTTCCAAGAGATAAAAGTAACAAAAATGTGATGTCACCTCAACCCTATGCCTGGTTCCCCTTAGACATCTATTTTGCCATGCTGGGGATTGAACCTAGAGCCTCATGCGTGCTAGGCAGGTGCTCCATTACTGAGCCCCTTCCCCAGCCCTCCTTGGACTTTTTATCTTTCAGTCTCATCCACACTGAGCCTCTGGCAATTTGTCAATTAGTTTAGGTTTTCCTATCCTAGTGCTGATTTCTGTAGAGGTTTCTGTTCTGGTGGATTGTGATTCTCTGTATTCATTGTCTGATTCTTCAATTTTGTGGGGCAATCGTTTGTCCTTGACCTCACTTCTCAGATGTATCTAAGAAGAGTTGTTGATTTCTCAGTTTATTCAGCTGTTGCTTGTTAGGACAGGGTGAAGACTTCTGTGTTCATTTTTTAAATAATGCTTTCATCATAAGGGTTGTAACTACCATTTGTTTCTTGTTTTCTGGTTTTGTGTCATACTTAAAAATATTTCAAACTCCATTATATAAAAATGTTCTGTATTTTTTCTAATATGATTATAGTTTATTTAACTCTTCCTAATCTAAAATTTGTATTTTTATGATAAGAAAAACCTTTTGAAATGAAGAGCCAGTTGTCCCCTACCATGTATTCAATAATGTACCTTTTGATTTGAAGGTCATCTTTATTGTAAAGAAAATCCCAAATATAGATGAACTTATTACTTTATTTAAAAATATTTTTTAAGTTGTTGATGGATCTTTATTTATTTTTATGTGGTGCTGAGAATTGAACCCAGTGCCTCACATGTGCTGGGCAAGCACTCTACCACTGAGCCACAACCCCAGCCCTAGATGAACCTACTTCTGCATTCTCCATTCAAACCTCCTTTCAGCTATCTTATTCTTGCGTCAATACCACCATTTAATATGAAACAGCATTTGGTAGGGAAAGTCCCCCTTCAATGTTCTTCATTTTCAAAATTATTGTGGTTATTTTTTTTTGTTTTTTCTCTTCATATGAGTTTTACAGTCAACATTTTCCAAGTTCACTTTAAAAAATTCTTGGAATTTTATTGGAAATTTGTGGATTAGTTTCTGGAGGTGTACTGGCACTTTACAACATGGCATCTTTCATTTTTTCAGATTTTGTTGCCCTATAGCAAAATTTTAGACTCTTACTAAAATATTACATAAGTTTTACACACTTCTTTTATTAGTTTTATGCTTAGGTTTAAATATTTCCCTTCCAATTTTGAACAGACTATTGCCTATTTTCTGACTAACGTTGTATGTTGGAAAGCTGATTTTGGTACACTGATCTTAGTCATCTTTAGACTTTTTAAATTGACAATAATTATACATTGGAGTACAATTTTTTTTGGAGGGTACTGGGGATTGAACTCAGGGCACTCCACCACTGAGCCACATCCCCAGCCCAATTTTGTATTTTATTTAGAGACAGGGTCTCACTGAGTTATTTAGCATCTTGCTGTTGCTGAGGCTGGCTTTGAACTGGTGATCTTTCTTTCTCAGCCTCCTGAGCTGCTGGGATTACAGGCATGCACCATACCGTCTGGCCAGTATGATTTTTAATACAATGTGCAATGATTATATCAAGGTAATTGGCATATTAATCATCTCAAATATTTATAATTTCTTTTGGCTGTTTTGAAATATACAATTGTTGTCAACCAAACTTATCCTATGGTGCTGTATAACATTAGTGGTTATTTCTTCTGTTCAGTCGCTGTACCTGCTAACCATCCTCTTTCCATTCCCTCTCTTCCTCCCTTCCCAGCCTCTGGTAACCACTCTTCTACTCTCTACTTCTCTGAAGTCAACTTTTTTAGCCTCTGCAGATAAGTGAGAAATATGGCATTTGTCTTTCTCTATTTTACCTAACAAAATATCCTCCAGGTTCATCCATGTTGCTGCAAATGACAGGATTTCATTATGGTAGATATATGGTATGATATATTTTTATTTACCACATTTTCTTTATCCATTCATTAGCAGACACCTAGGTGAATTCTGTATCTTGGCTGTTATGTACAGTACCGCAATGAACATGCAGTGCAGATATCTGACATACATTTTAATTCCTTTGTTTATATATAGTGGAATTGCTGGTTCATATGGTAGTTTCTGTTTTTTTGAGGAATTTCCATAATGACTGTACTAATTTACATTTCTCTCAACTGTGCATTAAAGTTCCCCTTTCTGTGCCTTCTTTTTTTGTGTGTTTGTGTTTTTTTTTTATTTTTATCTATTTTTTATTTTTACAGACTTCATTTTGATTTATTGTATACATATGGGGTACAAATTTTCTTTTCTATGGTTGTGCACGATGTACATGCGTATCATTCATGTAATCACACATGTACATAGGGTAATGATGTGTCTCATTCCACCATTTTTCATATTCCCACTCTTCCCCCTCTCATTTCCCTCTACATAATCTAAAGATCCTTCATTCCTCTCTCACCCCTGCCCCCAACCAGATTCTATATCATCATCCACTTATCAGGGAAAGCACTCGGCCTTTGTTTTTTTGGGATTGACTTATTTCATTTAGCATGATAATTTCCAATTCCATCCATTTATCTGCAAATGCCATATTATTATTCTTTATGGCTGAGTAGTATTCCATTGTGTATATATACCACATCTTCTTTATCCATTCATCTGTTGAAGGGCATCTAGGTTGGTTCCACAGTCTAGCTATTGTGAACTGAGCTGCTGTAACCATTGATGTGGCTGTGTTACTGTAGTATGCTAATTTTAAGTCCTCTGGGTATAAACCAAGAAGTAGGGTAACTGGGTCAAAAGGTGGGTCCATTCCATGTTTTCTGAGGAATCTCCACACTGCTTTCCAGAGCAGCTGTACCAATTTGCAACTCCACCAGCAATGTAAAAGTGTGCCTTTTTCCCCACAGCTACACCAACATCTATTATTGTTTGTGTTCTTGATAATAGCCATTCTAATTGGAGTAAGATGAAATCTTAGTGTTGTTTTCATTTGCATTTCTCTAATTACTAGAGATGTTGAAAACTTTTTCATATGTTTATTGATCACCTGTTCATCCTCTTCTGTAAAGTGTCTGTCCAGATCCTTGGTCCATTTATTTATTGGATTCTTTGTGTTTTTGGTGTAAAGTTTTGTAAGTTCTTTGTAAATTTTAGAGATTAATGCTCTATCTGAAGTGCGAGTGGTAAAGATCTTCTCCCACTCTGTAGGCTCTTTTCACATTTCTTCTTTTTTAAAATATTTTTTTAATTGTAGAAGGACACAATACCTTTATTCATTTTTGTGTAGTGCTGAGGGATCTAACCTAGTGCCTCACACATGCTTGTCAGGCCCTCTACCATTGAGTTACAATCCTCACCCTTTCTTTTCATTCTTACCAGCATATTTTTGTCTTTTTAATAATAGACATTCTAACAGAGGCAATAGATTTGGCCATCTTAATGAATTCTTGTAATAATTATGGTTGATTGTCTTGGCTTTTGTTAAAAACTTTGCAAAGGTACTTTAATGTCTTTTTTTTCAGTATTTACATTTTTTTTAATACAGAGGTTTGAACCTCCACCATAATAATGCTAAATAGGAGGAGCTTGATAACATCCTTGCTGTTCCCTAGCTTTAGTGAGAGTGATTCTAACATTTTACCCTTAAGTATGATGCATACTGATAGGTTTCTTATAGGTACCCTTCATTGACTTAAGAGTTTTCCAATATTTCTACTTTGTTTTGGTGTTTTCTTTTAAAAATCAAGAATAGGGCTGGGCATAGTGGAGCATGCCTGTATTCCCAGCAACTTGGGAGGCTGAGGCAGGATTCCAAGTTTGAGTCAGTCTCAGCAACCTAGTGGGACTGTCTCACAATAAAAGGCAAAAAAGGCTGGGGATATGGTTCAGTGGTGAATCCTTGGGTTCAATCCCAGTACCTCCCTCCAGCCAAAAATCAAGAATAAGAATTAAATTTTATCAAATATTTTTTAGGCTGTACTGAGAAGGTAAGATTTTTCTCTATTGATTAGTATTAATAAATTTATAAATATTAATTCTTAATGATAAATATTAATAAATTTCTAATACTGAAACATAGGAATTTAAAAATTCCTATGATAAACCTTGCTTGGCTGTGGTATATCAATCCTTTCAAATATAGCATTATATTCAATTTTTGCATATTTTTTCATTTATAAGATTGGCTTACTCTTGATTTTTTACACTGTTTGGAGTTCACTATATTTCCCATCTTTTTCTAATTTCTGCAATAGCCATCTTGGAAGCTCTATAAATTGTGTCTCTAAAATTTATATCTTCTTAGGGAGTACTCTGGCTACCTTTTCAATTTCTTTTTTCTTATTTTCTATCATGTCAGGGTTTTCTTTCTTTTTCTTTTCTTTTCCCCTTCCTCCCTCTTTCCCCCTCCTTCTCCTTCCCTCCCTTGGTACTGAGGATTGAACCTAGAGCCTCACACATGATAGACCAAGTGCTCTACTACTGAGCTATATCCCCAGCCCTGGTTTTTCAAATTTATGAACAAAGATATATATTGTATTGACCTTTTTTTTAATGTTCAAAAAAATACAAATATATACAAAGCAGTCAAAATAATGTATTCTCATTTACCCACTATCTAGCTTCAACAGTTATAAACTCACAGCTACTCCTCTTTCAATAACAGAAACAAGAAAAGTTTCACTAGCATATTCCAGAAATAACCAATGGGGATTTTTTTTTAAGTATCAAGGAATTAAACATATTTGATATTTCAGTCCTTTGTAATTATTTTTCTTGCTGTTCAATTATCTCATCTTTGGCCAGTTGTTAAATTTTGAGTCTTCTTGATCATACCTCAGGAATCCTTTGGTAGCTCCCTGGCTTTCTTCTATTATATTCCAACCTGTTTTCATTCTTGCCAAGATTAGACAGTAGACATTTCTTCAGGGAGCCCTAATTCTGTGTTAAGTACTGATTCATAATTTATTTCCTATTACTCTGTTATTTAGAAGGGTATTTAAAAATTTTCTTAATGACAAACCTTGCATTTTAAAATGTAAATTTTAGTGTACTGTGGTCCAAAACATACCCATAACCACTCAAGATACTGACATTTTTGGTTACCAATTCATATTTTAAAGGAATAAAACTTTTTAGGACTTGTACCTTTTCAGACCAAAGAAATTTAGTCTTTTTTCTTCTGCCTACATCCCCTCTTATCTGTTTCCTGTTTAGATACTTGGAAATTTTGGACCTATCCCTGTATCTCTCAGCCTTCCTAATACTTATTTCATCTATAATTCCAGGTGGAGTATTGAGATCACCTTGTGATTATACTGCTGACAGCTTTGTTCTTTAGCTATATCCCTGTTATTCAGCCTTTAAAAAAGAAAAATAGCTGGGCACAGTGGCACACATCTGTAATCCCAGCTACTCAAATGAAGCAGGAGGATCATGGGTTCGAGGCCAGCTTGGCAACTTAATAAGACCCTGTCTCAAAGAGGTAGGGATGTGGCTCAGTGGGTTTAATCTAGAGTGCAACAAACAAAAATCATACTTTAAATATCGAAGACCAGCTTGGTTGTTTTTTATAATAATCTATACTTATTTTGTGCCTATGATATTCTCAATGCTCTTGGGATATTAAATACATTTAATGTCTTCTTCATTCTGTTATTTGTGTAGATTGTGTATGTGTGTGGTACTGGGGATCCAACCCAGGGATACTCCACTCCTGAGCTACATTCCCAGCCCTTTTTGAGACAGGGTCTTGCTAAATTGCTGAGGCTGGCCTTGAACTTCCTAGTACCTGGGATTACAGGTATGAACCACCATGTCTGGCTAGGTGGATTTTATTTTATTTTATTTTATTTTATTTTATTTTATTTTATTTTATTTTATTTAGTTTGGTGCTTGGGTCCCTTTCATGATTTGGTAATTCATAATTGAACTTTGTTTAGTTGCTTCTTTAGTATTTTTTGTAGTTGAGTGCTTCTTTTACAGATGTGTCTGTTTATCAAATCTTGTGATGGTAGCTGTGCTGCCAATCAAGGATACACCAGAACTTAGATTCTGGGCGCAGGCTTCTCTTTTTCTGAGGATAGACAGCTGTCTGGGAGCTTTGTCCTATTTCTCCAGTTCCGGTGGCTTCACCCAAGGCTAAGTACAGACACTCTTTTTGCCTACCAATGGGGAAACAGCAGTGGGAGATAGGGCCTGCTTAGCTATTTTGAAGCAGCTCCCTAATCATCCTGGTAAACATGCCAGGTACCCTCCTGCTCTTTGTTGATTCTGGGTTCCAACTCATCCCTTCTGTTTTGAATTGTGATTTCCTCATTTTGTTTGCCTATTACCTCTGATCCTATCTATTTTTCTGGCATTCCTCCAAATTTCAAATACATTGCTAGCCCTCTCATTTTTCAGTACTGTAGATTTTATTTTTCTTCCACTTTAGAACTTCATGGAATTTAGAAGTAGGTGCTTCTGTGCCATTTTGATCTAGTCTCACTAATGTCACTTAAAATAAAAATTCTTGTGACCTTTCTCTTGTTGCAGTTAATTTTCTTTCAAAGAACTAGTGTTGAAATGGCTCCTGGGATGATCCTATAGTGCATACGATTAGCTGTTCACAGAAAGTACTGGTTTACAAGGTTTTATTGAAACCTTCCAACATCCAAGTTTTGCAATGAACCTATCAATACTAAAAACTAATTTCTAAGAATCATGGAATATTATTGAGTGGTAACCAATTTTGTTTGTATTGAAAGGGAAAACAGAAGCATCTTTTAAAAATGACTCAGATGATTTTAGGAGAAAAGGCCTTAACTGCCTCACTTTAGAAAGCTTCTGGAGGCAAGAATTCTATGCTGAGGCCTTCCTATTGCTGTGCCCTTCCTCTAGGGATAAAAAGTCTGCAGGGTCAGGGCATGCCTCTGGGAGCTAGCTCATTTTGTTCCCTTTTACACCATGGTCAAGGTACTTGGGATTCTGAATTTCCTGCCTGAACAGCCTGGTTTTCAGGGCCTGAGAGGGTCTCTTTCCCAGGTCTACCTTTCCCTAAATGAATACAAGTCAAAGGATGGCTATTTTCAGGGGTGTGGACAAAACTTAGGTATGGAGAGGGAAGAGTCCACAAGTGTTCCTGTGAGGCCCTCCAGCACACTGAAGGACCTGGTGGGAAAAGTAGGTTTTTCACTGGGTGCCATCTGGCATGGAATTCTGAGAAGTCTGAAAATCTAAAATTCAAATTGGACTTGCATGTCATTGGGGACATAATAACTTTTCAGCTTAATTTATAACATTGGAATATTTATACTTATTTCCTCAGGATCCAGGAAGGAGAAAGGTAATCATTCTTAAGTGGTTCAGGCAGCATATCTGCTAAGAGAGAGGCCTTAAGGGATTCCTGCTCAGTTGTAGGTAAGTCACTTATAGCTACTGGCATCTTCAATAGTGGAAACTGGTTTTTTTTTTTTTTTTTTTTTTTTTTTGCATTGGGGATTGAACCCAGGGTCTTGTACATGCTAGGCAAGTATTCTACTAAGCTACCTCTCCAGTCCTTTGTTTTTGGGGGTGGGGAGTATTGGGGATTGGACTCAGGGGCAGAGTCCAATCCCCAATATTCAATCCCTATTGAGCCACACCCCCAGCCCTTTTTTGTATTTTATTTAGAGACAGGGTCTCAATGAGTTGCTTAGTGCCTCGCTGTTGCTGAGGCTGGCTTTGAACTTGTGATCCTCCTGCCTCAGCCTCCAAGCTGCTGGGATTACAGGCATGAACCACTCTACCTGGCCCCAGCCCGTTTTAAGATAGGGTCTTGCTAAGTTGCCCAGGCTGGTTTTGAACTTGGGACACTCCTGCCTCGGGCTTTTGAGTAGCTGAAATTACAAGGGTACACCACCAAAGGAGCAGTGAGAAGTTCTAAAACCATGTTTCTGGAAGCCACAGGGCTAACCATAATTCCTCTCTTTCACAGAGATACTTTATGGTCTTTTAAACATGTGTCACTATATGTAGGGTTTCCTGAGTAAAAAACTAAAACCTCAGCAAGATGCAGTGGCTCATGCCTCTCAGTTACTTGGGAGGTGGAGGCAAGAGGATCCTAAGTTCCAGGCCAGCCTAAGCAACACAGTGAGACCCTGCCTCAAAAATAAACAACAGCAGCAACAACAAGATTATAAAGGCAATGTAAAGTAGTTAAGTTACATAGCTTTAAAATCAAGACTGCTTGGGTTAGTGCCGAAAATGTGAGTCTCTTACAAGTCCCAAGCTCATTGATATGCTAGACCTGGATTCTTCCAGCTCAATGAGAGACTTTTATGTGTGTATCTTCCCAATTCCATCTTCAGTGATCTCCACTGATGATTGGTAGTTTATACCTGGGCATGGTGACAGCACTTACACCACAGAAGCTGGCTACAAACCAGGCACAGAGAAATCACTTTCCTCTATTGTAAATTAGTAATCATAATAGTACTCATATGCTAAGGGAACCAGAATAAATGAGAATATGTGTTAAGTACACAATCATTTAGTAAATGTAAAGTAGAAATGCTAGTAGTTATTACTACATGGTCAGAATGTACACAGGCCAGTTTTTTATAAGACAAGAAATAGGGAAACTGAGTCATACAGTTTCCTTAAGTATAAACTGTTGGTACAAGACCTTTGAGTAAGCACTCATGTTATTTGCAACTCTACTTTTGTGAAACTTACCTCTACTGGTTTAGTGGTTTTCCCTCGTAAAAGCAGCAAAATAAGAAAGCTAAGACTACAAGGGAATCCTAATTGGTCAAGAAGATCTGTGTGGAAAAGTAGCTATGTCAGCAGAGAGCTTTCAATTTCTAACCCTGTTGTCAACTTCTGAGAGCCAAGAGATAGAGCCTATAAGTTGTAGGAGCAACTTCAGATCAGTAACTGAACCTGCTGAAGATTATTTACTCATCACTTCCCACAATAGCAATGCCTGTATGTGTATGGAGCTTCACAGTATACTGTGCATTTTCACATATATCCTGGTTTAATTCTTATAACTGTCATAGGTGGTAGATGAGGAAATAGGCTTAGAAAGGTGAAGCCATTTGCCGAAAGGCCTGGATAACTGAGTTATAACATGTAGACTCAAAATCCAAGATTCTTAGAACTAGAAATATAAGTCTCAGGACCACTATGTTTTGAAAGGGTTCATCTACCAACCAAACATCAAGATATTTTTTCTCTCAGGTTATAAGCACAATTAAAGCACATCATCCTTTTGACTTATATATTGTTCCAGGTGTTCTTTTATTACACTGTTACTGTAACATCCATTTTACAGCAAAGAGGGGGAAGGTGTAGAGAGATGAACTTGCCTAAGATGAGCGGAAAACCCAAGGGCTTTCTTCTTTGTATCACACTCAACGCCTTACCTGACTTGCAGCATAAATGTCTCTTTTCTCAATTGATAACAAATACTACATAACTAGCTCCTGAGTTTCAGGAGCACTAAAGTCATTTCTTTTATCTTTGAAGGATGAAGGGTCCTCTAAATCCATCTTATGACACTTAATGTATGGACAAATTCATGATTTTTATCAAATTTTAGTGGAAGTGAGAGCCCTTAGTGAGGGACTAGCCATTTTACCAAATTTGTTACTCAACTGATATTCATTATATCAGGTTTGACTTGTGTCTGGAAATCATATTTTGGACACAATGGAAAGCAAGGCATTTGCAGGTCACAGTGATGCATGCCTCTAATCCCAGCTACTCAGGAGGCTGAATCAGGAAGATTCCAAGTTCAAGGCAAGTCTAAGCAATTTAGTGAGACGCCCCCATCTCAAAAAAGTCTGGGGATGTAGTTCTGTGGTAGAGCACCCCTGGATTCAATCCTTAGTACGGGGGGTGGGGGGAGCAGGAATCTGCCAATTGGGTCTGATTGATAAAAGTTATTGTTACAAGACTAATTGCAGGGCTTTGTCTAAGCATGGCAACCACACACAATTACCCTGGGATCAATACTTCTAGTGATCATCTTCCCATGAAGAGCATGTGTTATTTCCAAGGCGACTAACCCAAGGAATGATGGAAGGGTACTATATAAATTTGAACAAAAAGCTGTTCTTCCCCAGATTTTTGAGGAAGTGACTGATCTGCAATCATGTAGCAGCCTGTATACAAGTTGGTTTTCTCACTGATTCAAAAATGGGATCCATTTCTTCTTTTCTAAGGCTACAGATAATCTGTGTTCTGTATATAACTTAAGACCAACACCTGGTAAAGACTAGAAATTCAAAATGGATCATTGTGTTCCATTTACCATAACTCATAACTTTTAATATAGCATGTAAAAAGGGAAGACATTCCTATGGAAATTATCAAGAATTAATGGCAATTAATATTTCCCCCTCTATTCACTACAATTCCTAAACATCTGAAGATTCTTAGGGTATATGTGTGTGCATGTGTGCGTGTCCAGAGATGTATTTTTTTAGGGGTTGGGAGACTGGTGAGTGAACCCGGGGCTGCTCCATCACTGAGTTACATCCTCAGTCTATTTATTTACTTGTAGACAGGGTCTCACTAAATTACCCAGTTTGCAATCCTCCTACAGTCTCCTGAAAAAACTGGGATTACAGTTATGTGCTTTGTCTGGTTTATCGGGTTAAATGTGATGAGAGTTCTTAAAAAATAGTTTTTTCAACACCAAGTCACTTTAATCCTTTGAAGATGAGTTCCTGTTATATTACACAGAAGTTTTACAGAATGGTCCCTCTCCATTGTTATTCTTAAAAAAAATCAAAAAGGAAAAAATCCCTTATTTGCATAGTACTTTATAATCTACAAAGTCTCCACATATACATTCTCTCGGGTTATTGTCACAGAAAGCAAATATTTTCATTTAACAATACTGATCCATGTTCCAGGTTACTTTATTGGTAATGGTGTAAATTAGGAATAGAACCTGGTTCTTTTGAGTCCAGTATTCTTTCTCTCATACACCAGGTCACCCTTAAGTGTAAGAAATTTTGTTCTAAAGCATTTCTGTTCTTTTGCTCAGGGAAAAAAAAAGTACTTTTAAAACATCTAGTACAAAAATTCACAAAAAATAAAATTACTTGCTATCAAGGTCTTACTGGTAGTATACCTGATTTCTGAAGTCACAGTGTCAGGTCTCTGCATGTTCGATGCAATGCAGGTGTATTCTATACCCCATACAATCACTGCCCCACGGCTTTCTGACCAAATAAAGTACATTATGAGAGAGGCAGGATAATACATTACCAGAGACCTGAATAAGTGACCTCACAAAGTGAAAGAGACCTTTCAAAAAGCTTACCTGAGTGCAAGCTGTTCCATTCTCTGACTGGGAACTGGTAATGGAATATTAAGAAGCCCAAACTGAGATTCCTGCTATGAAACTAACAACACAAAATACCATAATTTTATAAAAGTTTGTAAAAGATTGCTGATTGGCTATGTTGAAACTATCTGTGGCTAGAAGCTATATACTGAAAACTTAAATACTTGACATTCATACGAACTTTTAGAAGTTGGGGAATTGTGAACATGGCATGCAGAAAGAATCTAAACACCTAAAGTCCAACAAAAAGGTCTGAGAGCATTGCTCTATTATGAAAAGCATTACAATGTGATGACTATTCTAAGTCTTGCAGTTGACATTCTGGTTAGGACTGCAGGATCTTTTTTAAAAATTAACTGCATGCTTCCTATATGTGAAAGGATTTTAAAAAATAATACAGTACAAGCAAATTATTAACATTTCAGGGCAATAAGACTAAAGATATTGGTTAAAAGAATGTTCCTAAACTGTAATTCTGCACTTGAAAATAAATGCTAAAACATGGATGTTCTCCCAATATTGCTTTTGGGGCATCTTTCTAAATCTTTGATAGAACTGGAAGCCCACATAGTGTCAGTCAGATTTCTAAGTAAATAATTTCCCAGCATTTATAATTTTTGAATTGAATATATAGTTTCTACTTGGGAGTATTTTCTTTCTTTTTTTTAAAGTCTCTGTTTTATTTATTTTTATGTGGAGCTGAGGATCGAACCCAATGCCTCACACGTGCTAGCAAGCACTCTACCAACTAAGCCACAACTCCAGCCCCAGGAATGATTTTCCCCAAACCTATGAGGTCTCTACTTGCCTAGTTATCACCAAGATGATAGCTGGAAAATAAGAATCCTTTCTTGTTATGTACCTTGGATTAAAAGCTGGACCTGTGGCTCAGTGTTAGAGCCTTTGCCTAGCATGTGAGAGGCACTGGGTTCGATCCTCAGCAACACATAAAAATAAATAAAATGAAGGTATTGTGTCCACCTATAACTAAAAATTAAAAAAAAGCAAAGCCAGACTTTTTCATTTAGACTTGTGCCCAATATTGAGGCATGACACCACCACCATGGATGCCAGTGAGCAGCTGGAATTGTAACTGGAGCTCCATTCTAACATACATCTGATTAAGCAGCAGTTTGGAGAATTGCAATGTCAATGTTGAAATACTGGGATTGTAGAAAAGACATTTAAAAGGCACTGCCCAATAGAAAAAGGAAAATTGATATGTTTTATAGTAGATTTTCATTAAGGCCTTCCTTTCTACATGGTTAAACTGGTGGAGGTTACAGTCTATCTGTACTAGTAAGGAACAGAATAAATCAACATTCTTACAACATTGAAAGACCAGGATTAATCATCCCTAGCACTACATTGCTTTAGCTTCTGACCCTACACTTTTAAGTTATTCATTCCTTCAAAATGCAGTATCTCAGCATTATTGCAACCACATTTTATATGAAGACATTTTCCCAAACTTTGTAGGGAATTTGTAAGGAGGAAGAGTCTATCAATAAATATTTGGCTTACATGCTAGCAAAAAAATGACTTCAGAGATTTTTTGCAAGTTAATTATTGTTTGCAAAACTGAGTATCTTTCATCAACACGAGTAAGAGTAATAATCTTTTAACTTCTCATGCCACAGGAAAACCAAACAACAAAAATTAGCCAGAAAGCTATAACCTGTGTCCTTCTTAGAAAAAAAGGAAACCAGATAATTTCTGTAGCTAGTTTTTCAAAATTCTTTCATTTCTAAAAGTATTAAGAGCTACAACAGACTTCTAGTCAACAAAATCTTACCAGAAGATTCTACATCAATCCTGACCATTTCAGTACTTTCTCTTCTCTATTATATAGTCTACTTTAAATATAATTCCTTATGGTAAATTCATATGTTTTCAAAAAGGTATACTAAAATTGAATGGGCAAAGGTCTACAATAAGGTTTTGAGCAGGAGGGGGAGAAATTATTCCCCAAAAGAAAAAAGTCCTTGGTGATAAGTATTTGGCAACTACTTACCAATTTTATTTTCTTTTTACAAGTGAACACAACTTGAGTCTGGTGAGTATCTGATTTGCCACATCTGAGTTCCAGCCTTACATAATTTTGTATTTTAACATTTATGTGTTTCCCTTTTCCAGGCATTTTTACAAACTGAGGGCAAAAATATTACTACTACAGTGAGTACATGAATTTTTTTATACAAAGACAGTGCGACTCTGCTGAAAGTAAACCTCTGACTCTGCCACTGTGAGATAACTTGAGATGTTATCTTTGGAACATAATGGACAATTGGGGTCAATTCATGAAAACTGAATATACAAAAGTAGCAAAATGTTTAACATAATTTCAATTAATAATTTTAAATACAGGAGGAAATCTAATTCAAAGTTAATTAACTTAGATCAAAGAATGAGGCACAGAGTTAGCTAAAATAACACTTGTGATAGGTGCCAGAGCTAGAACTAGAGTCTGAGTTTACTATTCTTGGTCAATAATTCCTTATACTACAGAAAACCCACAGGAAGTTTTGTTATTATTTAGTCTATCCTAACAAACTTCTGTCAGAATTATTAAAAATGTTCAAATTCTGATTACTAATCTTCCTTCCTATTTCAAATTCTGTTGCTTTATAGTTAAATTTTAAAAGAACAAATGAGGATGAAGGGAATGGACAATATAAAGTGGATAAAAATCAAGATCAGGTCATAATCCTTTCCTGTAGTCCTGAAACAGGTTGATTTTAATACTAATTCTTAGGTATTTGTCACCTACCTTTCACACTTATAGAGAAAGTGGAAACAGATCTGAAGGTGTGGAGTTGATTCAGTGCCAAAGTATGGGTCATTTGAGCACTTTTCTTCAACCCTACTGTAACCATGAAATCAATTTCTCTCAAAGGAGATCTTACTCTCAGATAGCTCACATGCATAGTAGTCTCAATGAGTGAAAATAAGAGGAGCCTTCCGTTTATTCTTTAAGTATAGATGGAAAGAACAGCACAAGACTTAACCTAGGGAAAATTTTTCACTGACAGATTATACAAACATCCATTTTTAATGCATAGGGAGAGCTACAATGTCCTATGTGGCATATTTTTAAAAATATTTTTTTAGTTGTTGATGGATCTTTATTTATTTGTATGTGGTGCTGAGATTCGAATCCAGTGCCTCACACATGCTAGGTAAGTGCTCTCCCACTGAACAACAACCCCAGCCCCCCTATATGGCATACTTAAGGCACAAAGCTTTACAGGATTAAAAAGCAGTGGATTAAAGGATATATAGACTTTATAAAGTGATAGAAAAATTAAAATTGCAAGGAGTGAAAATGAAAAGTTAACACACATTTGCTTTTATTTATAAGTAACTACCACATGAACTATAAAGAAGAGAAAGGATGTTAGAATGTAACTTGGATAGGTGAATGCATGCTGTGACTAAGAAGAAATAATGTTTCTCTATATTCTGGTTAGTGAGAACATTATGAGTTTAACAGGGACTTGTGATTATTTTAAATATGCAGAACTTATTTAGTCTGTGCTTTAGAAATAACTGTATATAGTGTTATAAATTGAAAAGAATTCAAAAGAATAGTATTAAATATATCCCTGTGTTCTGTAAAATCAGTCAGCTGCATTAAAAATGACAAATAAAAAATGCATGTTAATATAAAAAAGGGGCACTGTAAGATTTGCTTGCTGCATTAAATCAACAGTTTAATCCATGAAATTTCTCTTTATCAATTAGACAAAAGCATGCAAATAGTCTTAGGATCTACTTAAGAGCCTTCCCCCAATCCACTAAAGGCTATACTCCTCTTTTTAGGAACTAAGCAGGTATTCTGGTAGCTGCTTCCTCTTCTGCATCAGCTCGGTTTGCATTAATTTCTGCGAGTGTTCGGCCGAACCGTGCCCATTCATCATTGCGGGGAACAGCAATCTGCTGTTAAAAGAAAGACAATGTTTTGTGTACCCTGAAATAAAAGATCATTTTACCTGCTATTATTCAGCTTGTTTTCAAATAATTTTTTCTACTAAAAAGTAATAATTGACCTAAACGGCCTTTCCATAATTACAGGGACTATAACAATGATTTACAACATTTCAAAACAAAAGACGGTGTTTGTGAAGTATGTTGTGACAGCCTCAGAAATGACTTTGCTATTATCACCATCAGTGCAAGAGAGAATAACAATGATGCTTTATAAATCTAACTCCTGTGTACTGTCTCCTGGATTTTGCTGGTGGGAGTTCTTTAAAATTTTTTAGTTTATTCTTGTCTCATTCCTAGTTAGAAATAGTTTTTGAAACATTTATTTTCATTTGAAGATAACCTTCCATGATTCCCTCATAAGAAGCTATGCTACTACTTCACGTTTAGTGTTGTAACAAGAGAAAAAGGGAAAAAGAAGTTGCAGCTCTTTTGCTTAACAGAGGCAGTCCAGTGATAAAAATTTTTGATAATTGCCAAAATAATATAATAGAGTCAGTCTGTCACTGCCAGGATTTGACACAAACCACTCTGTGATAAATGGATGTACCTGCTTCTAAATCTACCCTATCCCGTAGGGTAGCTACTAGCCACATGTAGCAATATTTAAAGTTAAATAAAACTTAAAATTTAGTTCTTCAGTTGTACAGGTCACATTTTAATTATTCAATAAGCACATGTGGCTAGTAGCTACCATCTTAGACAATGTAGATACAGAACATTTCCATCTGTGCAGATTAACTGGCTATTCTAAATGATTCAATCTACCTCCTCCAGATCCAATTGCTAGAGGCCATGGGACAATCGGGCAGAATGGGGAATCATGAAACAGCAGAAGAAAAATGACTAAGTTACTGGCCAGGGCTACAATGGAGGGAATCAATTCTTGGGCATTGTATATAGCCAATAAGAGCACTAAAAATGAGGAGCTATAACTCATCCTATTGAATTCAGTTACAATGGCTTTGCATCAAGGATCAAGATTCACATTTCGCAGACATCCGATAATTCTCAAAAGATACTACTTTTGGTTTTTACTATCTGGCCCAAACAAATCTATGAATAATAATTAAAAAAACCTTAGTTCTTTAAAATCCCAATGTCCATCTATAACTCCACATTTCTTCTTCTGCCTGAAGAATTTTTAATTTCCAGGAACGTATTCCTCAAGAAACAAGGTACTTCCAATATACTGTATTAGTTTCAAAATCTACCCAAGGACACAGGACATCTAGTTTAGAAAGAAAATCTCAAGAGTTTTTTCTGTAGTGCAAATTATATTAGCATACGGTTTATATAATTTGTGATCCACAAAGATACCATCACTATAATGTCACTAAAGAGATGTGTCAAAATTATAGGCAACAAGCCCCATACCTCTCCCACATCATATATAACAATCTGTCCTTCAGAATCACCCACGGCAATCTCTCTTCCAGAGTGGGTCCATCTTACACGATTAAGAGCAGGATTACCCTCCACAGAAATGCTGGCAGTTGGTACCTAAAGTCATTTAAAATATAGTGCAGTGTTAAAAGTTTCATCAAGATTTCTATAAACATGTAAAACAGTAATTCTTCTTCCAATCTGGCTGGTTTTTTAAAAAAAAACAGATGAAAATGGATAAAGAATTTTCCCAACTTTCTTCCTGTTCACCAATATATTATGAATAACATTACAGTCAATCCTTGAAAATGGTTTGGGAAACTAGTGCTTATATAAGAAATTCTTACATGACTGGATATACGATTTTGAAATTTCTTTAATAAAAGATTCTTTGTTGTCTTAACTTGAAGTAGTCAAGCTGTTTGAAAAAACATCTAAGAGGAAAACATTTCAAAAGCCCTCATAAACAGATCATGGTTCAATTTTAGAGATAGGAATTACTTCTGTAGCTTGGATCTCTGAAGGGTGAAACTTAGATTTGATCCACAGTTCCTAAAAATAGTTCACACTGAAGGTGCTCCATAAGTCTTTCTGAAACCCCTTTATATGCACTAACTTGCAGAATGAAGGTAAGATGATGGCATTAATACACAGCACCAGGTCCTTGGGTCTGATTGTGTCTTTCCTATGCTGAGGAAAAGGAGTTATTTGCCACACATGAAGCAAATAAATTCAGACTAAAAAGCCCAATAAAATTTAAATGTTTTGAAATCTGACCAAAATAATTCTTTGATTGACACCAGTCTTCCCCAGATAATTAGCTCAATATTGTTATAAAGGAACTTCTGTTTTCTTTTCTTTTTTTCTGTTTTTGGGGGTAAGGCTCAATCCCAGGGCTTGACACATGTTAGGCAAGCACTCTGCCACTGAGCTACATCCCCAGTATAAGAAAACTATTTTGGTGTATTTTTTTTTAACTATTATAGGAAACACCCACATTTAATTATAATCACAAATCTCTGGAACCAAAATCCAAACTAAGAAAATAAAATTGATAACATTCTAGGTAAAAGGCATAATAAATTCCAATCATTTAGCAGAGCTTACTTAACACCTTTTCCTAGCAGTATTTGAATTTACCTCCCCAAACTATTCAGTCTGTAAGTGATAGTGTTAAAATTCTTACATTTCCAATATATAACTTCTTTGCCCTGTACAACCAACTGTTTAACTTCAAGGGATTTGGAGAGATGCCACAGAAATACGAAGAGATGTGAGAAAAAGTACCAGGTGAGTTTCTCCTCAACAACCATTACTCATGGAACTGCTAATCTTACTTCTACCAACTAACAGCAACATAGAAATCTAAGAACATTTTAAGCCTCTCTCTGATGGTAAAAACACATGGCTAAAAATAAGTGATAGCTGCAATTAAATTTCACTGCTAATGTTATTTTAGTATAGCAATTAGGAAATCTGATGTACGTTTTATAGTACAGGAACTGATTTCAATCTTTCATGGAAAAAGTCATCAAAATATGTCTCCTTAATTGAAACAAGTCAGGCTAAGACTAATATTTATGAATGATGATTCTATTAAAGCTAAGGATTAAGGTTACTTCAGTAGTCTGAAACTGTTTTCCAGCCTATGAATGAAAAATATCTCAGCTGCCTTTTGAACAAGACTTTGCCAGGACATTAGAGACAAGATACTGCTTTTTCATAAGTTAAAGGAAATGCTCCAGTGCTCATGGCAATGTTATCTCTCCCTTCAGTTCTGCACAGCATGCTGTTTGTATTTGGGGCACAAAGCTTATTTGGTTTCTTTGTGATGAAACCACAATCAGAGTCCTACATTTCTTTAGAATAAAAGGAATTCCACAAATTATTGAATAAATCTCCAATTTTCTATTTTTCAGTGCAATTTTTGTTATTTTCCTACTCACCTCTGTATCATTATTGAGATTCCACAAATCCAATCTCCCCATGCCATCCACACAGGCAAACAGGGCTGGGTGGGTGGGTGACCACATAACATCATAAACATAGTCTGAATTATCTTCAAATGAATATAAAGGCTTGTTATTCTGAAAGGAAAAAGTTGATTCTTAGTACAGTAAAAACATGACAACTCATAAATCATTAAACTACTGATCACTGAAAAAAATATAGCTTCTTTTCAACAGGTATACCATTTTATGATATTAAACATAGCCTAGAAAAAGGTTTTTAATTTGTTTCATTACAGAATTACTTGGCATTATAAACTAAGAATCAACTACTGGATTATATTTTTTTCTTTTAATTTGTAGATGCCACATTGGTTTTAGAAAGGAATGGAATATGCTTCAAATCATTTGTTAGTGAAAGAATTCTGGGAAAATGATAGCAGTGGCAGTGTAATTTTTTAATCTCCTCTAAATCTCCCCATAAAATCAGAAAAAACAATGAGGATGGCAAACCAAAAATTCACAATGTCTATGGTAAAATCAGGTGACAAACCTCCAAGTATAAGGGTGAACAAATCTCTGACAACCATAAGACCCGCATAGTATCTGCATCTGTGTGGGAAGAAGTGGGGTCACATATGAGAGCTCCTGAAAAGCCTCACAGTCATCAGGCGCTCACTGGACAGCACAGTGGGCCAGCCTGAGAACAGCAGCAGGAACTAGGAGGGAGTTCAGCATCACCACATTTATAAATAAATGCCAGCAGACTGCAATGCAATAACTAAGGTCTGACTGTGCAATCTGGGTCCTACAGTCTCTCAAAATTAATGAATCAATGCTCCCTTCCTCAATAAAGTCTCACTGAAGAGAACTGGCTGGGGTAGAATCCAAGTTGTGAAACAGGACAAAGGAAAACAAGGTTCAGATAAAAGTGGTGCAGAGGAACAGAAGAGGCACATCTCAGAAAGTACAAGATGTATATGTATCTCCACTTTACAAAAGCCACAGAAGAGAAAGATTTAAACCCAGACTAAGAAGCTAAGAAAGCTATTTTTGCCCATTCTCTGTCTTAAGATTACAGAAAAACTTACTTTATTAAAAGGTAATAAATAACAAAAGGATCTTGGTCTAATCCCATACAAAATTATTATGGTATCATATAATTGAAGAAAAGTCTTTTCAACAAATGGTGGTAGGAAAACTGGATATATATATGCAAAAAGATGAAGTCGGACCCCTCCTAACGTGCTTCATAAACATATGAACTCAAATGCATCACAGATCTAAGTGGAAGTACTAAAACTCTACAATCCTTAGAAGAAAGTATAGAATTAAATCTGCATGATCTTGGACTCAGCAATGGTTTCTTAGATAAGAAACCAAAAGCTCAACTGAAAAAGAAAATTAGATAAACTTCTATATCAATATTAGCATGGTGGTGCACACCTGTAATCCCAATAACTTGGGAGGCTGAGGTAGGAGGATCACAAGGTCAAGATCACCCTGAGCAACTTAGCAAGGCTCTAAACAACTTAGTGAGACCTGTCTCAAAATAAAAAATAAAAAGGACTGGGGATGTGGTTCTGTGATAAAGTGCCTCTGAGTTAAATCCCCAGTACCAAACAGCAGCAGCAACAACAACAAAACCCCCAAATCAACCAAAAAACCAACCAACCAACAAAAAAACTTCTAACAATGACCAATTAAGGATAGGAAAAGATGTTCAATATTATTAGTCATGAGATGAATGCAAGTCAACATCACAATGAGATATCACTTTACATCATTAGGATGACCAGAATGAAAAGGACAGAAAATAATAAGTATAGGTGAAGATCTGAGAAATCAGAACTCTCTTTCTTACCTGGCGGGGAAGATACCATGATCACCAAGAAAATCAGAACCTTCAAACCTTGCTGGTAGGAAGGTAAAATGGTACAGCCAGTTTGAAAATAGTTTGGCAATTCCATAAAATTTTAATTAGAGTTACCACATGACCTAACAATTCTACCCCTAAGTATATATCCAAAAGAAACGAAAACCTGTGCACACAGAAAACCTGAACATGAGTGTTCATAGTAACCTTATTCATAATAGCCAAAAAGTATAAACTCCAAATGCTCATTAACTGATTAACAGATAAACAAAACAGTATAACTATTCAATGAGATATTATTCAGCCATAAAAATGAATGTGAAAAAATGGATGACCCTTGAGCACATTATGTAAAGTGAAAGAAACCAGTACACATATTGTATGATTCATGAGATGTCCATAAATTGTCCATATAAATAGGCAAATCCAGAAACAGAAAGTAGATTAGTGGTTTCTAGGATCTGAGAAAAGGGAAATGAATAGCTGCTAATGGGTATAGTGTTTCTGAACTTTCTAAAATTTCAGAACATTTCTGAAAATGTTAAAAAAATCCAATCCCAGTGACTTGGGAGGCGGAGGAAGGAGAAATGCCAAGTTCGAAAGCAGCCTCAGCAACTTAGCAAGGCCCTATCTCAAAAAATAAAAAAGACTGAGTATGTGGCTCAGCGGTTAAGCACCCCTGGGTTCAAACCCCAATACTGGGAAAAAAATAAAAAATAAAAAGAGAGAGACTGGTGATAGTATACTCTCAGAAGTATTCATGAAGAACCACTGAATTGTACTTTTTTTTTTATTTAGAGACAGGGTCTCACTGAGTTGCTTAGGGCCTTGTTAAGTTGCTGAGGCTAGCTTTGAACTCTCAATCCTTCTGCCTGAGTCTCCTGAGCAGCTGGGGTTATAGGCGTGTGCCACTGCGCCCAGCATGAACTGTACATTTTTAAAGGGTTAATTTTATAGTATACAAATTATGTCAATAAAACTGTCAATTTAAAAAAAGAGATAAAGTGGATTTTTTTTAAAGAAGTGGTAGACAAAGAAGATTAACAAAGACATATCTATACTCACAGATTCTGAAAAAGAAAACAAAAGCAATAATACAGAACAAATACCAAAAATAATTCTTCCAGCCGGGCCTGGTGGCATGCACCTATAGTTCCAGTTACTCAGGAGGCTAAGGTAGGACTGATGGCTTGATCTCAGGAGCTTGAGGCAAGCCTGGACAACATAGCAAGACCCTGTCTCTTATAAGAAAATAAAAGGAGGCTTGAAATGTAACTCGGTGGAAGAGTACATGCTCATCTCATGACCCTGGATTTGATCCCTGCACTGCAAAAACAAGCAACCCCTGCCACACACAACCTCCACCCTTGTGTACCCCCACAAAAAAACTCTCCTTTGAAACTATGCATGGATTGACTGTGTATGTGTGTACACATTGAAATTGAACCCAGGGGTGCTCCAGCCCTTTTTATTTCAAGACATGGTCTCCCTGAGTTGCCCAGGCTGGCCTCAAACTTGTGCTGCTCCCACCTCAGCCTTCTAAGTAGTTAGGGTTAGTGGTATGTACCACTGGGCCCAGTGAAACTACCCAGTGAAAGGGTACTCTGCGTATTTAGGAAAACTGACCAAAGGAAAAAATCATTTCAATCATTATAAAACCCAGGATTTTTAAAAAGACCAAGTTACAAGTAAGGAAAACAAAATCAGCTTGTCAGACTTTTTGACAATGCTCTTTGCCAGACGTTAACAAAATAACATAGTTAAAGGTACTCAAAGAAAATGTCATGAATTCTACATATAATCAAACTACTCTTTATGACCATACACTCATGAATATGATAAAACTTCACCCTTGAGCACCTTCTGGGGAATCTACTATAGAATGAGATCTATGAACAGACATTGACATGAGGACTAGTAGATAACCAAGTAAATCAAGAATGTAAGCTTCCCTTTATGGACAAATAAACAATCTATAATTATAATGATATAAATGATATCACAGGAATGCAAAATCTAGCCTATAAGAAACCCAAATGGACAACCACTTGTTTTCTTCTTCAAGAATAAAACATCAAGGAGAAAAAGGAGAACCTATTTTAAGAGAGGGGCTTAAATGAGCTGGGCATGGTGGCAGACTCCTGTGATCCCAGGTAGTAGGGAGGCATATGGAGAATCACAAGCTTGAAGCCAGGCTGGCAACTTAGCAAAATAATGAATAAAGGAAGGGCTTTGGGTGAGACGGGTGCAGTGGTGTACACTTGTAATCCCAATGACTCAGGATACTGAGGCCAGAGGACTGCAAATTCAAAGACTGCCTCAGCAACTTAGCAAGACTCTGCCTCAAAATTAAAAATAAAAAGGGTTGGGGATGTAACTCAGTGGTAAAGCACCTCGAAGTGCAATACCTAGTATTGAAAACAAAAACAAAAATTCAAACATTGGCCATTTGTTAAAGTTATTAAATTACCATGGTTTGTTTTAAGGGATACAGCAATAACAACATGGTAATTTTTTTAAAAAGGAGACTGTCTTTTTCCAATAAATACTGAATATTCATAGAGGAAATTATATTATAAGTTTTTAAAAGAATAATCCAAAAGCATAGAGGGAGAGTGTATGGGTATAGAGAAGACTCATCATGTGTTGATAACTGTGGAGGTTAGGTGATGGGTACAATGGCTTAATTATATTATTCCCCGTGTTCTTGTATCTATTTGGAATTTCCCATAATAATAAGTTTTAAACTGAGTTAAAATTTTTTTCAGGTATGATAGTGTCAACATCATGATCATCTTAGTAGTCAAAATTGTTTATTTTTAATAAAAACCCTTTTTTCCTTTTCTTTTTTTTTTTTTGGAGGGGGGTTACTAGGGATTGAACTCAGGGACACTGAACCACTGAGCCACATCCCCAGCCCTATTCTGTATTTTTTTATTTAGAGACAGTCTCACTAAGTTGCTTAGCACCTCACTTTTGCTGAAGCTGGCTTTGAACTTGTGATCCTCCTGCCTCAGCCTCCCAAGCCACTGGTGTGCACCACCACACCTAGCTAATAAAAACTTTTTAAACAAAATTTAAAACTAAACCAAACACAGAGATTAAGAGGTTCTTTTCCTTTTCAAGATCACTGTTATGGGGCTAGGGATATAGCTGGGTGGTAGACCACCTGATTAGCAAGCACCAGGGCTGAGGATGTGGGTTTGATCTCTGGCACTGGGGGGGCGGGGAACAAAACCACTGTTTACCTGCTGTTCTCCCTGACAATCATGCCAAATGAAGTCCCACTCTCAAGTAATGGTTTTTAACTTAGGATGTATATCACAGTCACCTGTAGAGCTCCTTAAATATGGAGATATGGAGTCCCACTCCAGATGCATTTCATTCGTATTCCTGGTGTTGTTCCAATAGTGATTTGATGTACCCCAATGATTGAGAACTACTGTGCTAAAGTTTCTGACTCCTGAGGTGATAGTATACATCTTCAGGAACATCCCATTTTCAAGCAATTTTATGGTTTTTCATCAAAACTTTAAAATGAATTATTTACAATCACGCTGACATGCTTGGCTCTATAAAAATCTGTACGGGGAACTTGGTGTAGCTAACTCAGTGGTAGCACACTTACCAAAAATGCATGAGGCCCTAGGTTTGATCCCTAGCAAAAGAAAAAAAAAGAAAGAGAGACAAAGACTGAACAGGCACTTCACAAAATGACCAATAAACTCATGGAAGGGTGCTTTACCTCATTAATGTGACAGTAACACAAAACCACCACTCAATGCAACTATGCCCACTGGAATGGTTAAAATGAAAGACAGAAAATTCTAAGTGTAATCAAGGATCTTGCTATTGGTGGATTATGAACTGGTAAAACCGCTCTGGCACTTCATGGTAGCTATTAAAACTGAAAGTATGCATATACTGTGCCTAAGTCATTCCACTTCTAGGTGTATGCCCAATAAAAATGACTGTTTATGTCCACTGAAAGATAACCATATGCTCATGACATAACTATTTATAATAGCTCCAAACTGAAATTAACACAAATACCATCAGCAGAATGAATAAATTATGATGTATTTATATAATGGAATAGAGCAAAGAGAATGAACAATGTACAATCACACTAACAACATGACTCTCAAAAACACAATCTTTAGCAAGAGAAGCCAGAGACAAGTGTGTACATACTAATTTTTATAAAATATAAAAACTATATGAAAATTAGATACAACTTATTTTTGATAAAAGAAGATTGCTAAATATCTCAGGAAATGGTTAGATCAAATATTTCACCTATTGAGTAGACAATTATGCAGAGATAACAGAAAGATGCATTATACTTGGGTAAATGACATCACAAATTAAAATTGCAAAAGAATCATTTAAAATGTTTTATTTAAAAGAACTTTTTTTTTTTTTTCCTTACATTTAAAGCACTTCTGCCTAAATTATACAGAGGCAGCAGGGAAAAGTTGAAAAGGGACCTACCTCATCTCAGGCCTGCCAGGTACTAGCTTCAAGGATTTGGGAAAAATCACTACACCATCCTAAGTCCCTATTTCCTTATTTATAAAATAAAGGCTTTGTGTCTGTGGTTCTGAAACTTGATTTTAATTGAAAACACCTAGAGAATTTTTAAAAATTATGCTGTTACCTAGGTCTTCTCCTACTCTGGTTTAACTGGTCTGGGATGCAAGGTGAGCACTGAAAGTTTTAAAAATTACTCAGGTGATTCTAATGTGTGATTAAGACTGAGAACCACTGAACTAGATAATGTCTATAGGTCTCTGAAGCTCTAAAATTCTCACACATAAATGATTTTCAAAACATATTTGCCAAAAGAATGAATAAAAACGAAGAGCTTCTTTGAACTTCTTTTAATAGGCAAAAATAGCTCATCCTGGTTCAGTGGTGAGAATAACCATTGTCTGGTCAATGGATAAGTCATATTTTTTTCTAAGCTCAAGTTATATATGAGTTTAAAGAGTGTCCCTCTAAAATTCATTTCTACCTGGTACCTGTAAATGTTACCTTATTTGGAAATAGGGTCTTTGTAGATGTAATCAAGTTAAGATGAGGTCATGCTGCATAAGGGTGGACCCTACATCTAGCATGACTGGTATCCTTAAGAGTTTAGACCCACACAGAGGCATGACAAGACAAATAGGTAGAATGATATTTGATGACAGAGGCAGAGATCAGAGTAATGCAGCTGCAAGTAAAGGAATACTAAGGACTGCTGGCCATCAGCAGGAGGTAGTACAGAAGCATGGAACAGATTCTCTCAGAACCTCCAAAAGTAACCAGCCTGCCAACACCCTTGGTTTTGGAATTCTAACCTCTTAAACTGTAGAGAAATCATTTCTGTTGTTTCAAGCCACCCATGTGATAATTTGTTATAGGAGCAATAGAAAACAAATGAAGATAATTTTTCAGAGCTGGGGTAACTGGAGAATTCTAGATTAACCACAAATAGAGTCTCTATAGTAAATACTTGACAATAACAGTGAGGTGCTCCCTAGAGAAGTGGTAAATAAATATGTCCTCAACTTGGATCAGCTGAGAGAGAGATTCCCTTTAAGAGAAATTATTCTAAGTTCAAGAAACAACTTTTTATAAACCCAACTGAAGATAAACTTTTTGAGGAAGATGTCTGTTAAAAGCCAAGAAATATAAAGAAACAGAGTCTTACAAGGAAAATGAAGACAGTACCTATTTTAGCATTGTCCAGGAGCGGAGTCTCAGAATTACTACCCCATGGTAAGGCTATCTCTATTTGAAGATGAGTGAATCAAGCTATCTTAGCTTGATGCCACTGAATATTCAAATTATAAAACTTCTTTTGTTCTAATTCCTGGCTCACCAAGCAATCTTCTGATTATAATTTGGCTTCCCATGTGGGTTGTCTACAGGGAAACAATGAGCTGGTCAAGTCAGCAGGAGTATCTGGGCCTTCTGGCAGTGAGATTTCTCACTATAAATTAATAAATTGATATTCCCCAATGTATCAGTGTCTTAGGAGCCTGTTAGTTCCATTCAGCATTCTTTTGTCTAATCAACTCTAGCAGACTGAATATGCAAAGGAAAGGCTCAACACTGGCCAGTGGCAAGTTACTGAGGCAAAGGCTGCTAGGCAGGGCTGGGTCAGCCTTCCCCAAGAAATACCTCAACTTAAGAGCATTTTTCATTTTAACCACCTTTTTTTTGCCCAGTTTTTTTTTAACCCGTTGTAATGCTAATACCATCTGAAAGTTAAATAGATAAGCTGTTGAAATAAGGAGGACCTTTGAGACAACAGGGATTGTGAAATTTTTCAAGGTGTGTATGGACTATAAAAGTCTGAAATCTACTTTATGAAATGACCACCCTAACAATCTTAATGTTGTCACTTCATGGTAATATGGTTCTGATAAATGTTTACTCTGCAACTAGAACATATTATGCATATATTAAAACATCCTGCCCTTCAAGTAAATAATTCTTGTATTTTAAGAGTAACCTGTAACAACTGTGGTTGAGGGTGATGGAACTTCAACTAATTTCCAGGCCTACCCATACGTAATCAAGCTCTTCCACAATCCTCAGGTTACCTTGAAGAAGTTTTCACTGCTCATTTATTCTCCCTACCGTTTTTCAGACCTGCCAAAGTGCTTCTGCTGTGAACTTTCAAATTTGGTATTTTGAAGTGGTAACAGTGTTTAACAAATGTATTAGAAGCAAACTTTGTGGGTTTAAACATCACCAATATGTTGAAACAATCTATTTCTGTCTTCTATTCTAAAAATAGATGAATTTGATAAAATAATACAAACAATTTGATGAACCACAACTATCTGACTAAATTATAAATTCACTGACCAAGGAAAGATTAGAAACTGGTGCAGAAGTAGATTAAACTAAATTTGAGGGAGTATCAAACTAGGATTTCCACAGATTTTTAGAGGACTTATAGAATGAGAGAAAAAGAAGGAATCTTGTTTTGCTATTGGGGCAGAGCCGCCCCTTAAAGTACACAAAGGTACAGTAATATCTAATGATTCATTCTTCTACTTTATGGGAGCTCAATGCCAAGAATAAGAAAGCACTTTTTAAAAGGAGAGGCAGAGGAGTAAAAATGTTTGAAGTAAGTTAAATTTATAAATGTGAAGAACTGATTTAAAAATCTTAAAAAAGAATTTTTTTTCACCCCCAGTAGAACTGGGGATTGAACCCACCACTTAGCTACATCCCCAGTCTTTTTTTCAATTTTGGGACTTGCTAAATTGCCCAGGCTGGTCTTAAACTTGTAATCCTTCTGCCTCAGTCTCCTGAGTAGCTGGGATTATAGGTGTGCACCACTTGGTCCAGCTGGGAAAATGTTTTTGAAAGGAGATTTTAAAACATTGCCTATTATACATTACCATTCAAGGCCTATTAACATGATTACAATACAGGGCCTCCTTCGAGTTTTACAGTAGGGCAAAAATAAATACCAGCAACAATTAAGGTAGGAAGTATCAAGATCAAAAATGACAACTCTGGGAGCCATAGTATATCCATAAAAACACCTACTCAGCATATTGTTGCTACTTGAATTTAAGTGCAAAAAAGTTAGAATAACAACTAATTACTAATTTTTTTTTTTTTTTTTGGAACCAGGGATTGAACTCAGGGACACTTGGCCACTGAGCCACATCCCCAGCCCTATTTTGTATTTTTATTTAGAGACAGGGTCTCACTGAGTTGCTTAGGGCCTCGCTAAGTTGCTGAGGCTGGCTTTGAACTCGAGATCCTCCTGACTCAGCCTCCCAAGTTGCAACAACTAATTCTTTTGATAATATTTCAGATGGTACCTCGACACTCAAAAAACACCCTATTTTATGCTGATCCATCCTGTGGCCACTAATATTGGAAGGATGCTGGGGCAGGGAGTGGCATATATCACAGCTGAACAAATAAAGGAAGGAATAATGTCTAGTTTAATTAGCAAGGAAAGAGTATATGGCCCTTATTCAAAAGTCATATCTATGTTGAAATACAGAAAATACAAGAACAAAAATATCAGCCACCCATCAACTAGCTATGTAGTACCACAAAACCAAATATCAATTAGTCTGCTGTCACAGATAAGTTCTGTTCTTGATTAGGCAAGATGAACTCTTCATTTTCAAATCCTGTTGTTAATGGATTTAAAGCCAAAAGGAGACTAGCAAACTGAAGTCTCAAGATTTAAAAAAATCAACCAACCAATCTCCAAGTTGATAAAAGATTCTTTTCAACTACCAAAAAAAGAAGCTGGCTAAAACCTAACAAAGACATAATGTCTCCTGTGACTACACACAGGATTACTAAGGTAAAAACATATCCAGAAATTGAGCTGTTTTCATGGCTGTTGAAGCTTACAGAGAAATAATTGGCTTCCTTTTTCTAATTCTGTATCTTGCTTTGGTTTTACTAGCTAGATTATGCATTTATTTGCTAATGGTTGTAAGAATCTTCTTCCTCTACCTCTTCCCAACTGTATACATTTAAGAACCTTCCAAGAAAGAAACAAATGGTTTATTAAATATATTTAGGCTCTGTCTAATCTCCATTAAGAGGAAAAAGGAATTGAAAACTGGTGCTTATTACATGCTATATAACATGTATATATAACATGTATATATAACACTTTTCCAGATACTTCCTTATTTAGTTAAGTGCTAGCTTGGCTCGGTGGTGCATGCCTGTAATCCCCAGCGGCTCAGGAGGATTGCCAGTTCAAAGCAAGTCTCAGCAACTTAGGGAGGCCCTAAGCAACTCAGTGAGACCCTGTCTCTAAATATAATACAAAAAAGGGCTGGGGATGTGGCTCAGTGGTTAAGCACCCCTGGATTCAAGTTCAATCCCCAGTTTTCTCTCTCTCTCTCTCTGTGTACAGTGTGTGTGTGTGTGTGTGTGTGTGTGTGTGTGTATTAAATAAAAGGGCTGGGGATATGGCTCTCAGGGTTCAATCCCCAGTACCATCCCTTCCAACAAAAAAAAAGGTAAGTACTATTTTTATTTCTGTTAATGTCAAGCCTGGAAATTCTCAATTTTGAAATGCAAGCTTTGAGAGGCAGAGAAGCAGAGTTTTCTAACTCATTTCATATTAGACTGAAAGCACACACCAAGGCAGAACAGTGAACATTGAGTTCATCCCAGATTTCTAAGGCAGCACTCAATAAATAAACAGGAGTTCACTGTAATAGTGAAGGGCATCTTTTAAGGCCACTAGGTTTTCTCAAAGAAATTGAAGAACAGAAAAAGGGCTCTGAACTATCTCATCATGAATTATTCAAAAAAGTCAACATTCAGGATAAGGTAGGTGGACAGAAAAAATAAAGCAAAAAAAATTTAACAAGTTTTAGCAGAATCTGACATGTGGAGTATGCAGTTTTACCACCAACAATACAATACTGCAGCAAAGTTAAGGTGCTTTAATTATAAAATAGGAGCAAATGAAACTACAAAATGCCTATCATAGCAGGCAATGTTCCCATATGAATTTGTCTTGAGACTTTTAACCAGTCAGGGCAAAATCGTATTTATTGGAATTGCTGGTGGATCAGGAAGCACTTTATTACATAAATGTGTTTCAAATAACTGATAGAATGACAACAACAAGAAGGGATCCATACCTTTTCACAATGCTTTCTTAATGATTAAGGTTTTTTGTTGTTGTTGTTTTGGTTTGGTTTTTTGTGGTACTGGGGATTGAACCCAGGGCCTTGTGCTTGACAAGCAAGCACTCTACAAACTGAGCTATATCCCCAGCCCTATGATTAAGGTTTATTATGTATAGCCTTAGGACTAAGAATTCATTTTTGTCTTTTCTCTACTTCCTATCAGCTCTGTGAACCAGTGTAGCGCTGAATAAACCTCTAAGCCCTCCAAAGAGCAAATGTACAGCTTTTGTGCTGGGCTGAATGACAACTATATGAGGTGCCATGAGAGATACCCTGAGGCTTTTTCCCCATTTCAGTTCATGGCAAACAGTTCTGTGCTTGAAAAGTCTAACGTTGTGGTATACTTGCCAGCATACTTCTAAGAAAACAACATCATTACTCATGCTGTATGTAACTTATCAACTATGATTTAATTGTAAACAATTCTGTTATTTAAAATCTTTCCATCTTTCCTATCTAGTATTAGAGCACCACCTTGTGTCAGAAATCTGACCAAATGAGCAGATATATCTATATTTTAGATACCTTAGTTGTCCAAAGTTTTACTGTCCAGTCAAATGATGAAGTGACAAAAAGATGTGAGAAGTCTACTGCTCCAACAGCTGCATGACAATGGATGCCAGTGATTGGTCCTTGATGTCCCTCAAACATCTCACTGATTCCAGCTTTGCTATTTCATAAAAGTAAAAATGTTAGGAAAATCTTTTATAAGCAGTCCACTTACAAACACATTTTTATGGTTGGTTTATATATCAGACCTTGACTTAATTTCCACAAACTTAACTCTGTGCTCATAATACATCAGAATACCTTATGTTGAGTGTTATTTTGTCCAGATTTGATAATACTACTAAAGCAATAAGCCCATTTTGGAACCATAAACACCATGCTGTTGACAAGAGAATTCAAAAGTATAATATCTGAGGTGGTAGAATTGAAACAAAGGAATACTACATGTAAGAGAGCCAATCTGGACTACTTTTAAATCACAAGCTTCGAAGTGAAGGTGATCTGTATTTGAGATGAAACACAGACAATCTTTTTTAAGGAAGCAATTGATAAAGGTACAGCTAGACAATTTCAAAACAGATTGAACAGCAGGAAAAGTACTAGTCAATTTAAAGTGTGTACGTGACATTACTATATGATTACCAGTAGGACTGAACTAAAGCACAAAGTCCAAATAAATAAAAAATGGGAAAACAGCTGAAAATCTTATTTATAAATTTGAAGGCCAGTATGTGGCATGTGCATATTGTATTTGTAATTGCTGAATTTCTTCCCTACCGCTAACTTCTCTAAGTGCTTGCACATACACGAAAACCACAATCCACAAAATCCAGATCACATCATGAATTGGAAATACTTTTTAAAAAGTTAACTTTTAAGTTTATATGCCTGAACTCAATCTGTCACAAATAATGAGTAGTTCTAGGGCTAATTTCTACTTAAATAAGGGGCAACTTGTTTCAATGGGATTATTCAAGGGGGAATTTTAAATAAACTTAAATTCCAGTTTAGGTTTACCTGCCATGGCGGCATGCTGTGTAAACAGAACCTTCTTCACTCCCAACAACAAAGTTGTTGACATCTCCAACGGGGAAGGACATAGATGTCACAGCTACTGCCTTTGACTGTTTGTGGACCAACTCCATGCTATCCTACATAGGGACGGAAAAAAAAGGAAAAAAAAAAAAAAAAAGAAATGATTTTGTAAACTTTCAATTTTACATTTTCAAAGAAAAACTTCTAGTTTTAAGTAATTTTAAGACATTCTTTTAATATACTACTTACATAAACACAATGAAAGCAATCATGTTTGAAAATAAAAGACATACATAGCACAGTACTTTTAACACATGCTTAGATTTATAATCTGTTATTATATTATGAAACAGTTTATGAAAAACATATATTGAGGTATATACACAGTTAAAAAATAACATATCTCAAAATTTCAGTATGCAAGCTTAATCTACCTGTGGATGGGAAAGCATGTCTAGACTCCATGAACATATTTTTCCATCAGTGGAGATGCTAATCAGATTGTGAGCATTTTGTGTTCCAACAACGTTTACACAGTAGACAGGATGCTAGAGACATTAAAGAAAGTTTTCAGGGATTATTCTACTAAAAAAAGCAAAAATTTTAGCTTAATCACAAGTATTCTGTTTCATGTCAAAACTGTTGTAACTGAGGTTATTTTTAATGTGAAGTTTGCTGCTATTCTATTAACAAAAGGTTGTCTCAGAAGAGACATAAGTTCTTGATAAACAGATTCCCCCCAAATAAAGAAAAAAGGCCTTCATTCTTGGTTGCTAACTGATAAGGAATTCATACATCAAAGGAAGCACATTTTGAAACCATTCTGATAGACACTACTAAGTAGTTAATAGTGAAGGAGCACAGAAATCTAAGGGAAATAACCTTATTATACTTACTGTGTGTGCAGCAGCTGACAGTGGAGTTCTTTGCACTGGAGTTCTTTTATTGCTACGGTTATCCCAAAGCACAATTTGGCCTGAATATGTACCACCAACGACAAGATTTGGATGAAATTTTGCAAATGTAGCAGACATCACAGCTGACTGCAAGAAAGTGGGATTTTTATATTTCAGATATAAAAGGAAAAGTCTAATAAGTTATAAAATCAATTTATTATTCAAAATATTTCCCTCTGTATTGAAAGGTATTAGTAGCTACTGAGACAAATTCATTACAATATCTAGAATATTTTTTGCTTTAAAGTAAAACGTAATGACTGCTTATGTAGCTGTATTTTTAAAGCAATTTATCAAAGAAAGTAAAAAGTTATTTCATTTGATTACAGTATTAGATGGATAAATGGCCTTATAACTGACACATGACTATAATCTGACAGAGTATATATAGTTTTAATTCAGGTTAAGTGTTTATTTAGGATTATGACATTATTAAAAGATTTTAACAAATGCAACCAGAAAAGACTTGCAAAGTCTGTCTGTTAAATCCACTTAAAAAATCTGCATCTGTTTCCTACTTGAACCATATGTTTCTACTTAAAACTATCTAGTTCCAACTCCACAGGCCATGTATAAGTAATTCAGTGGGCAAACCATCTAATTGTATATTCAGTAAATAAGTTCCTGAGGAACTCCCTGTAGAAATACATTTTATAAAAGCTTCCTTATTTATGATCAATCACGAGAACAGAAAATCATAACTGCAAAGGGTTTTCAGTGTGATTAAACATTATATGATATGTCAGAAAAGCTACAAAAGCCAGATTATGTTGAACTGAGAAGTCAGTTTTCTGTTAACATCTGTTTGCAAACATAAAGTGGTTTAGTAAATGCCAATCCAATGAAATCATTATGTTGACAAGAAAGAAAAAAGGCACCTGTCTAAATTCATTAATGAATCCTTAAACTTGGGGAACACTGTTGAAAAACCATCTTACCTGGCAGTGGAACACATACTCTGGAGTAGTTTTTTTGTATTTCATATTCCACACAAGGGCAACACCATCAGGTTCATGAGGAGCATCTTCATTGTTATTATAGGAAGCTACAAGTAACTCTGGATACTACTCGTAAGAACCAAGTGGAAAAGAAAGAGAATGCATAATAAGAACTATTTCTTGACTATCAGAAATATTTGAAAGTACAAATATCTAACACTTCACCAAGAAAGATATCTCCTACTTATCTTTATCAGATTATTCTGAAAGTACAAGTAGCTAATACTTCACCAAGAAAGATGTCTCTGGAATTATATTCATTCGGATATTAGTACAATTTTATTTATTGTTTGTTTTGGAGATGGGGTCTTGTTAAATTGGCTAAGTTGGCATTGAGTCCTCCTGCCTCAGCCTCCTGATCAGTTGGAATTACTGAAACATGCCATGGTGCCTGGCATTGATACAATTTTAAATCAGTACAGTTAATTATTTACAATATTTTAACATTCAAACATTTAAGTGAAGTATGTGTTTACATTTTATACAAAGCATTTCTTGAATAAATGAAATTAGTAAAACTAGGTTTTGGCATAAGGTTCTGAATTTCAAATATAAATAATGTTTCCATTTCTTTCTTCTAAAGTACTTCAGACAAAGTGAATATGGCAACATAGAACCATCATCCATTATTCAATTTTAAATGATTCATGTTGATTTAATTATACAAAATTCCTAAAACTAAAATAAAATCATGTTAATTATAATTAAAATGAGTTAATAACCAATTTTGTTATATTTTACCTGAGATGACCAATCCAAACAACTAACAACCCGATGCTTTGACCAACGTTCATCAAAAAATTGCCGGTTTAATGACAGTTTTGCACCTGCTTGAATCTCTCTACAGAAAAAAACAAACCCCCCAAAAAACTGTTATAATGGATGTCATTCTTAATCTTAAAATAATTTAACACTGCTAAAGCTGTAATCAATTAAACATTACCCTTCTTTGTCTTCCAAATCTCTCCCACTATAGTCAAAGAAGATGTTAATCTGTTCAGAAAGAGCTCTTTCTACAATTCTTGTAGAATGGTCAAAGAAACTTAAAAATTCCTCTGAGTGCAAGATTTGTTGCTTTTCTTCTTCAGTCAGCTCATGAGGCGGAACTGGAAACAAAATTTTTTTTGAAATATGATTTGTTAGTCAAATCATGTCAACTCAGTGTAAAAGGAATCAGGCAATGCCACAAATTCTTTTTTAACATTCACCTCTTTTTACTTACAGCATTTCATTCTATTTTAATTGTTTAATAAATAATAAATTTTAAGAGGAATCAACAAAAAATTTTAAAGTTAAATTCTTTAAGATACCTTTACTTTCATTTTCTTCATCTTTTTTTAAAACTTTCTCTTCTTCAGGTTCAATGGGTGGTTTAGGAGTCACTACATCATCTTCTTCCTCTTCATCTGAAAAACGGGAAAAAAAACAAATATTATTTTTATGAAAATAGCTGGTAACTCTGAGATAGTATTTCAAAAGGTATCACAACTCCCTAGATAAAAGAAAAAGCAAGCCACTGTGACAAGAACAAGTACAAATAATACAAACTTTTCCAACATGATATTAAAGAGTTAAGTGGAACCTCCTGCCTTTTATATATACCTATGTGGTACAACAGTCATATTAAATCCTATAGCTACATAAGTAGAAACAAGATATATAAGCAAGTAGGATGAATTCCTCATGGAAGTCTCTAAAAGCTTGTAAGCATTTATCATTCCAGACAGAACAACATGCAACTCCTGCATAGTTTTATATAGCATGCTGACACATTAATGCTGTAGAATGAAGAAAATCAAATGTCTAAAATAGCCCACAGAGCTGGCTGCTTACTTGTGATCTGAAACCATCAGTGTCTAATGGGTCTTCATATGGCATAAAGATGGCTTACATTAACTCTCAGGTTGCTATTTGAGAGGCAGATAATAGCTACAGGACACATTTTCTATTCTGTCATTTTAAATGCAAGTCTCATTATCCATGGTTGTATGATGTGGCAATAAGCATTTATAATAATGCTTTCCTTAATTTTAATAAAAATATATATTAAGATATATATTTCTAAGACTAAATTACCAAATTTTACATTCCCAAACTAGGTAGTAACTTAAAATAATTTATTTAAAAATGTTACAGGACATGTAACCCTGTCTACCTTCCTTTTTGCAACAAACAGAGATAAGTTTTTATGAAGATAATGTTTATTTTCATTACTAAGCATGTGTTATCTGTCTACAAGGGGAGGCAGCAGACACCTGCAGCAGAACGTATCTCAAGTAATGAAAGCCTGTTCAACATAGGGACTTCACTTGTTAGTTATAGTCATTTCCTTGACCCGTGTACAAAATTATCTAAAACACACATACATACAATGTACACAAAAGAATGGTCAAGGATGGGAACCAGCTGCCAAGTCAAGGTCCCAGCAGCCAGGCCAGCTGACTAGATAGCAACAACCAGATGGCACTGCTGGGATTGTGTCTTTCTGCTACAAGGTGGCAATGGGATGGCATAACATTCTTACGCTTGACTGCCTCCAATCCTATGTCTCTCCCCAATGGTGAGCCTGTGCAATTACCCGCACTCCAGGAGGCCTACAGACAAGCCTTTACCCTGCAAACAAAATGCAGCTTGTAGGCCACACCAGCTGCCAAACCACACACATAGTGTTAGGCTTAGAGAGCTATGAAAATCTTTCTAACTCTATAGTATAAGCAATAAAAATATAACTGTACCTGTGGAAAGAAAGCTTCAAATGACACTGTATAATGCACACAATGATACAACCTCCAACTTAATCAAAATGATAATGACGTATGCCAATCCTACATTACTTGAAATTGAGCGATTTTTACGTTCTGACAAGTTTACAGAACTAGGATAAATGGCACGAATGATTTCAATATATGCTCATACTTTTGAACCAAATGGTGAAGGTTAAAATTTTTCCTTTCAAGGGCCTCAATCAGCCACAAAGGAAAACAGTAATCACTGTCTTTTCAGCCAGCCCAACCGCATTTGTCAGCCCTTTCTCCGTCAATGCAGCCAGAGCAATCAACCTGCCAAACATTCAGAATGGAAAAACAATCTGAAAATACAGGGTATAATGCACCTGCCAGTGAAAATGGCCATTTCAAGAAAAGCTAGTGATCTCAGTGACCCTGCTGAGGAGGCGGTGGTGCAAAGGGGAAAGAACACGTAAAAGAATTCTTAGTGATCGCCACTCTCTTGCACATTGACACTTCCTTACAAAGCATGCCAATTACAGCTTTTGTGCTACTTAAAAAAATGAAAGCTTTTTTGGGCAAAATAATCACATAGAGAAACAGAAAGACACTACTCCTTTTTAGAAGAAATCTCATATATGACAGATTATTAATCTGAAAACAGTATAACTGCTGGAAATGCTATAGTATACTGCTCAAACATTAGGATAAAATTCTGACATAGTCATCTGCATGTGTATTGTAATAAAATAATTTAATTACATTTAACTCAAAAGTTGACTTTTAGAATAGGACATTTACTTCAATTAAACATTCAGTGTGGGAAAAAGTACATTAATATTTCACTTTTTGCTAATTCTATTAGCTCTTCTAATCAATTTGGTTAACCAGTAGAGTTCTTTGGATATAAATCCTAAAATCAAGGATAGAGATTTTGAGTTACCTGGACAGGTCATTCTTAACCACTGTGAATTATAAATTACAGCCTCCTACCCACATGGTTTCTAAGTACCATTTCCAGTGACAGGTGTCAAATTCCTATTATAGTGCATATGGTCAGTATTTTAGTGCTAAGTGACCTCATAATCTACACATTTAACAGAAAATATCTTGTTTACAGATACTTTTTGCCTTTTAGTATTTAAAATGTAAATGAAGTTTGTCAGTGGCCTGCGTCTCCCTCTATATGGCAATTGCCGTGTGTGTGTCCTATAAATTATTTTAGTTGTAGTTAAATGAGTATCAACTATTTAAAATATGGTCTCAGATTTTTAGAATCAATGTATATACTTCCCCTTCTATGTAGATTAAAAATGAATTTAAAAACTATAATTGGGACTTACACTCAAACTTCATTAAAATGATTAAGCTAAATAAACTTCCAGGAAAATAAAAACAGATATGCTACTCTTAAAAATTGCAAAATGTCACACTTTTTGTCAAAGCTAAGCTTAAGCAATTATCTACATGTATCAAAAATATTTAGCAAAAATGCCTAACTTCAATAACATCAGATTAAAGAATGTTCCTTTAAAACAAATACACATCTCTTATCATAAACTAATAAATCGCAATTAAAAGACTATTAATGTTGCCAAAAAATATAGTATTATAGTCTTAAAGATTTTCTTAGCTAGTCCCTTTTACATGATAAGCTATAATGTATTAAAACTAGAAAAGACTATAACAGAGCAGGAAGACTGAAAAATGGGACTGCCATGGCACATCAATTTACTGATGAATATTCATTACAATATGCTAAGTGGTTAACTCCATGTTTCCTCTGACAGGGAATCTAAGGTTACAAACTGAGCAGTAAAGAGTGCAGAAAAGTAGCAGTTACTTTTGAAATGACAAATCTCTTGTCAATGAATGCTACAACTAGGCTTAATGAACCATTGAATTTTTACTTTGAGTTAACATCAAAATTGTGATGTATTTTGGTGAGATGGAAAGAAAAGCTGTTCTGTAAATTAAGCTGCACCTAGAAATAACACCAACCAGTGAAATCCCAGTTGTTGGAATAATCTGTTACAATGGAATAGGTTAATCAAAGTTAAATCATCTATGAAATGGGTGGCTTTTGTTAAAATGAAGGAGGGAGTCTTTAGAACAAGTTCTTTCTATATGTCATATTACATTTAAGATAAGTCATAAGCATACTTTTAGTTAGTTAAAAACATTTTAACACATTTAAAAGGAAATATGCAAGATTAAAAAAATCCTTAACATTGCTAGTTATGAATCTATCACATATGATTCTCAATATGAAGTGAAAACCAAATCCCATCTTTAGAGCATTGTTGTTTAGCAAATACATTTGCTGGCTATCAATTCACTATGTAGTTGTCTTACACTGGTATACACTTTTGAGATAATTCAATATCCTATACAGAATTCCTAACTTACAAAACAGTCTGATTATTCATGGTACAAATAAATTTGATAATCAGTTCTAAAAATTGGGAAATCGGTTGCTTATAAAAATTGATTGACTCTCCTGTCATGTATAACTAAAAAGTATAAAAATAAATTTAATGGGGCTGGGGTTATGGCTCAGTGGTAGAGCACTTGCCTGGCATGTGTAAGGCACTGGATTCGAGTCTCAGCACCACATATAAATAATTGAATAAAATTAAAGGTCTATTAACATCTAAAAAAAATTTTTTTTAAAAAATTTAAAAAATTAATTCAACTGAAAAAGTTCAATTTATAACTTCACAAACATCTATAAGAACATGAGAGGAAATGTTTCAATCATTAGCTCAAAATATAGGCTATAAAGGAATAATTTTCCTTTAATATTTTCAGAATAATCTTTTTCCTTGATCAACATAATTTTGAATCATACCATTTCAATCCATTTGTCCATAATTCCATCTTCTTATACCATAAAAATCAAATTCACATTTAAGAGAATCTTCATTGAAACAAAGGTTCATCAATCCATCAATGAAATCTACTCTTTATTTTAAACATCTAGAGTAAGATATAAGGTCACTTGTTATTTCCTTAATAATCTGGATTTTCAACTGGGGAAAAATACATGGCTGGCTTTTTAATGAGGAAGCATTTTGAATATAGATATAATGCTAATCTGGGGAAAAATAACGAATAGTACTTTAAACCACATTTTTTTTTTTTTTTATAGCAGTGCTGGGGATTGAACCCAGGGCCTTGTGCTTGTGAGGCAGGCACTCTACCAACTGAGCTATATCCCCAGCCCTATACCACTTATTTAACATGGAATATGTTTCTCTACATAACATTTTTTAAATGTAAAATTTGGATTTTATTGTGGAAGCATTGGCATCAATGACAGATTCTGTTATCTGTGATCTCATCAAATGTTTCCTTTTTCTAAGGCTGTAGATGTAAACATCCTGATTAAAGTCTTTCAATCCAAGATTAAGAACAGATGCCACAATTTTATTATATTCTCACAGAAGGTTCAAACTAATTTATTAAGTATATTATTTCAGAATTTTTATTAAAAAAATCTCTTAGATAAAGGCAATACCATCTTAACTGGAAGGCCTACAAATTTGGTCTATTTGGAAGTATGGATTCCAGGTGTTAAGATCATTCAACAAAACAGTAAGAATTATTGATATATAATAACTTTATATATATTTACACACATATATATTATAAATACTAATCAACAGGTATTGAGGAAAAGTATATCTAGATACCAAGCCAATACCAACAGTAAGAAAGTGGAATAAAATAACAAAAACTGGCATTTCACTGGAAATCAATTCCTAGGTTCTGTTATAGCCATGATTTTTTCCCCTCACTTTTAGCTTAGAGTTCCTCAGTTAACTTCCCAGGCCTTCAGTTTTCACAGATGTAAATAAGCTGATTAAACAACCTTTAGGGTTTCTTCCTTCTTTAAAAATGTTTTCTAAAAATAACATCAAAAACCCATCCTGAGAGAGTAGATAACAAAAAATAATGGCATTTTTCAAAAGAGTAAAACTTTTAAAAGGCAAAGAGAAGAAAGTAACTTCCAAGAGTATATTTGTGGGCACCACTCTTGCCAGAAGCTGTTTGCCTGTGGAGAAGGAAATTGACTGAGGTCACATGATCCTAGTCAATTTCATTCACGGTAGGTGCTTTAAGACAGCAAAGCACCTCAGTTCAAAAACAGTACTACCTACGTATAGAGTAAACTTGAAAGCAAGAAGATGGCTAGAATGGGAAAAAAGAAAAACAAGGCAGAATGAAAACTGACTTTTAGAAGAATAGGTTCAGCCATTAAAAAAAAAAAAAAGGAAGATAGGTAAGAGCTAAGACCAATTTTTACCTTAATTTGGTAACTCACCTCTTCTGTGATGATTATACTGCCTAACTACATTTACTATTACACTCCAATTGTGATTTCTCTAATCTTTTCCTGTGATAACTTTCCTGTGATAACTTTACTTTTTGTTACATAATTAAAACAATTTTTCAATACTAGAGATCAAACCCAGGGCTTCATCCATGTTAGGTAAGCACTCTATCACTGACATACACACCCAGATCTGTTACATAATTCTCATAATTCTTTTTTTTTTTAAGATAGCCTGTTTTTTTTTTTTTTAAGTATTTTTGAGTTGTCAATGGATCTTTTATTTTATTTATTTATTTATATGCAGTGCTGAGGATTGAACTCAGGGCCTCACACATGCCAGGCAAGTGCTCGACCACTGAGCCACAACTCCAGCCCTGGTACATAATTCTAAACTGAGAACCAACTCTGCTGAGGTTGAGAGGTACTGTATTAAAGAGCAGGTAAAAAAAGGTACATTCAAGCACAAAGTGTATGTGCTATAGCATTATAATTTTGTGGGGGCAGTACTGAGGATCACATTTAGGGCCTTCATACAGGCAAGGCAAATGCTCTGCCACTGAACTACACATCTAGTCCTGTATTATAAAAATCTTAATTTCAAGGTTTTCCTCTTTGTAAAACTTCTACAACTTGGGAAAACAAAGTTCACATAACAGCCCCAAACATGAAATTAATTGTAATGATATAGAAAGGAAAGTATTTTTATAAATAGTTGCAAAGGCTAAGAATGGTTTCTTAGTCTCAGGATACAATTCTCATTCTCCTTCAATTATATATCTTAAATTATAACAGAAAAGACCACAAAATCAAAGAAAAGATAATCCAGTGCCTTCACCTATAGATAATATCCAATTGATAAATTCAGAATCAATGGACACTTGCTAGATTAGAAATAAGCAAACATAAACTCTTATAAAATCAACATCTAAGTTTAGTCTACACAGGAAAACTGAAAGGTAAGATTTTGACATGGACATACCCCTTAGAAAGTGGGCTCATGGGCTGAGGATGTGGCTCAGTGGTACAGGACTTGCCTAGCATGTATGAGACCCTGTGTTTAATCCCTCACAGCATAAACAAAAACAACAACAAAACTGGGCTTAGTTTCACCCATCTCATCACTTTCGCTTCCTGTCACTGAAGATAAGAAATATTCTATTTAGCACTGGGGAAAATCAAAGCAGTTTATTCATTACTCTGTCTGAGACTATCACTAAAAATACTATCCTGATGCAACAAGCTAACCAACCATGCTCTTCTTTAATGAAGTTTTTCAAATTAAAGGTCTAAACCAATAAATTAAGCAGGTCCTGGTCAACATTTTTTAAAAAATGAAATATAATAAGAGAAAGGAGTGTACTATACCTGTTGATACTGGATTATAATACAACTTGAAGTAATTACTATAGTTCACTATCATAAAAGCATGAAAGTTGCTGCTTTATGGCAGCATGAGAGAAAGCACACCTTACAATCAATCCATCAGACTTGCTTTAGAATCATAGCATAGGGTCACTAGGTAGGTGACCCTTGATGAATTACCTCTTTCAGCTTCTTTATGTGTATATAAGAAGCAACTTCACTTTCAAAGTTTTGATGAAAGACTAGGAATAATGTAAACTGGCTCACACTATACCTGAGAGTGAGCACTCTTTGCCATGAATAATTTTCAGTCATCAAATTAAACGTGAAGTTCGGAGAATAATTATAAATGAATAACTCAAATGATTTATTTAAAAGATGCTGACAGGTTGTTTTGTTCACAGTATTCAAAGGAATACAGAAAACAAAGTTACTAGCACATGTTTATATCAACACAGTGATAAATGTAATGTAAAGCACTGTGCAGATATAAACATGGTATTCAAGAAGGCTACAAAGGAGAATCTAATGGTTTCATTTATGGACAGAAGAGCAAATAATGATTGGTCTTCAGTCATATTAAAACCTGAGACTAATCATAGCCTTTATCCAAATTTCATCAATAATTATGTTAGAGCATCAATACTCGAAAATAACTGATTTTCTAGTAGTTGCTTCCAGAGTAAAAACATGAAAAGAAACATTCCGAATAGGCAAAATCATTCTCCTGAGTAAGTAACAGCAATTTGTTTCTTTAGCAAGTATTTATTGAGTATTTACTACATGCCAGACACTATTCAGGTCAGGTATCACAGTAAGGAAGAAACAGTTCCCATGCTCATGAAAAACTTGTCAAAGAAACTGAAGTTAAAAAGACACCCTGAATAATTTCAATCAGAAAATAACACAATTTATCTTGTACTTGTGGATGATCAGTTTATCTAACAAATGATCTTTTTATTTTTTAAAATTACTTAAAAAACGGAAAAATAATTTTTTGAAAAATGTCAGTCTTATGTTATGCTAGTTCTATATTAAAATTAATTCAAGGGTGATAAATTACATTTACATTTTTAAATTTACATGAATGGTATGAATCTACATCGTGCACAACCATAGAAATGGAAAGATGTACCCCAAAAAGTATAATAAAACAAAATGCAGTCTGTAAAAATTAAAAATGAAAGTCTTTGCTTAAATTGAATATAATTATAGTTATAACAGTTACTATCAAAAATACCTTTATAATACTTAACATTTCAAACATCTAAAAGGCATTTCATAAGTATGATGGTATAACTAAAGATACAATCCTCAAATTTTCAAATAAAGAAAAAAGGTCTAATTTGTTTTTAAAATGAGTCATTGTGCCTTCATTTTGGCTATTTTGCTCACTTTCTGAGTTAACACATCTAATAATGTAGCTCCAGAAAGATAGACGTAATATTCAAGTTAATGGACTAGTTAATAAAATAGTATTTTCTGGAAATTATGGAATCCTGCAGATTTAGTATTCTCCATACTGATAATTCAACACTTTTATCTTTCCTTTCTTTCTTCTATTTTTTTTCTTTTTAAAGTTGCTTATGTCTCAAGTTTAGCATCAGTGGCTTTTTTTTTTTTCTGTTAGGATGAGGATTTTGCACCTATGAGAGCTACGTAATCAACAGACTTCTAAAGAAATAAGCATTTACATAGTCAAGTAAACAATATGTGGATAAAAAATTACCCTGATTTCCTCAAAAATTTCAAAGCATTATATGTCTAATAATGTTAATTCCTTGGGAGCAAGTGAAAGGAAATGTTCAAGGTATTTAAATACATTCCATTTCCATCCTTAGAAGGCAGAAAAAGGAATGTTGTTAAAAGTGTATGTGTTAGGAGGCTGAGGCAGGAGGATTGCAAGTTTGAGGCCAGCCTCAGCAACTTAGTGAGACCCTGTCTCAAAATAAAAAATAAAAAGGGTTGGGGATGTGACTCTGGTAAATTACCCCTGGGTTAAATCCCCAGTATCAAAAAAGAAGCATATCTGATGATCTACTGTAAAGTCAAAAGGCAAGCAGTAATAACTCTATTTTTCTTTTGAGATATACACAATTAAGAAAACTTAAATATTTTCTTTGGTAACAGGTAGAGATTTTGAGGATTCCCATCCCCGCTCCCCACCACCTTTTTCTCTTACCTGTATTTTCTTGTATTTTCTTCTTTTTTCTCTTACCTGTGTTTTCTATAATGAATATTACTTTTGTTTCTCTCTAGTTGGAGAAACATGGTAATTTAACTGAAATTTTAAAGGTGAATTAATCAAAACATTTTATAGTTTCTGGACTTGAATATTTGATAGTTTCTGTAATTAAATATGAACATATTTTCCTGGACTAGTAGAATAAATTTTTTTCTTATGTGCAGACTATTTTTCTTATGCACAGAAGGATAATTTATTGAGTCCACAATACTTTACCCACAATTCCAAAACTGCAACCAACTTTAAAATCCATAACTCATTTGCTGATAAACCCTGAGATGATTAGAGGTAAAACTATTTCTAATCATTATTTATCCCACTTAGTATTTCATACCCTTTGCTGCCAAAATGCTAATGCTCGAGGTACTACAGGAGTGTTAATGTATTATATATATACTTTGCCACTTTTCTAAAATCTGACAAATTCTGAATTCTAATACACAGATGGCCCCAAAGGTTTCAGGTAAGAGATGGAATGAAGCTGTATTAGAGATCTCATAGAAAGTGTTTTTATGTAAGACATAAATTCATTAGCCTTATTGGTTTTAAGGAAATGATTAGCAAGTTACTTTATGCTTAAATCATTAGCTATTTAATGCTACTTTAAAAATTAATCCTCAACTTAAAAATGGCAATTTTTTGTGGTTTAAAAACCAAAGAACTCCATATTTAATACAATGTCCATGCATACTTCCTGGAATTACACAGAGATTAAAGTCTACTATAAAGTCCTTAGCAATAATAAAAGATGAAGTTTAAGAATGAAGTCTAGATTTGTTCATTAATCTGAATAACATGACAGCATATCAGCTCTACACAAGATAATTTATATGACTTCCTTTAGAGTAAAACACAATCTCTTCTGGGGAAGAATTACATTCAATGACAGGAATAGAACATTCTTAAGATTTTCGGCTTCTAAAATGAGTATGAAAGATTTAAATTTATGTCAACAAAAACATAAGCTTATGTTAACATATACTTATGTTATACTGTTTCATATACTTATGCTATACTGTTTAACTTCTAGAAGGTTAAAAACTCTAAAAAACAAAGATATGAATATAGAAGCCATAAATTAGCATTAATTTTCTAATGTTTCCCTAAGAAAATATGCCAAAAAAAAAAAGAGAGAAAGAAAACCTCTCCTCAAATCCACTTACTTAACATGTGTTCTTAACGACAATCATATTAAGGATAGTCACCTTCTTTGGGTTGAGCCATAACTGGAGTCTGAGTTTCCTTAGTATATGTGACGATTTCTCGAGGAGGAAAGTCAACTTGCGTAATTTTGGCCATTCCAAGTTTAATAGGTCCTCGTCTAAATTAAATGAATATAAGTGTTTTTAAATACAACAAATGATAAATTTTAACAACATCAAATCATGTTATTTTGTAAAATAAGAATTGAACATTTATGTGTATCTAGCATTGAAATTTCAATCTGTTTTAGTTAAGAAATTTTAGTTGAACAATAATTGGCTTTCATTTAATAAAAGAATTAGTAGTAAAAACAAAAGATATTTCTAACTCTTTGGGGGTATTTATTTTTCACTTTTAAAAGGCAAATAATTTCATTTTGTAGAGCAAATGTGTGGGTAATAATAAACTAAGAGGACAGGAATTTCAGAATAAATTGTTGAAAAAGGTGGGTTGCCAGAGATGTTTTTAACAAGGACATGATTCTGGATTTTTTGAAGAGTCAGATACATGCATCTCACTCAGACCATGATTGAAAGGTTTCTGTTGAAGGTTTTTTTCTACTTCTTATATTAGGCCGAAACTGGGAAATATACTGTCAATTTGGATTTTAAATTGCAATATTTAAAACTCTTAAATCTCTAATCTCTTTACACATTGAGTGCTGTCCTTGCTTCATAGTGGGCAAACTAAGATCCAGATATTTTATACCAACACTAAA
>JAJEJO010000728.1:25471-98099 GCA_020662805.1 Glaucomys volans | reverse complement strand
AAATGGAGAAAATGCATTATTTTTTGACATGGAAGAAGAGAGTTACAGCTGAAGAAAATGGACGAAAAGAAAATCTTTCAGCAGGTATATGGGGGATTTTTACTTGGTTATTATATATTAGATGTCTAAGACTTTCAAAGAAGTTCTCAGTTATGAAGCTATCTTAAAAGGATATCCAACAAAGATATTGTTGCAACTTCCTGAATTTCAAGCAGGATATCTGAAATACATGTCACTGGTAACATAAGTGCTTTTAAATATATAAACATCTTTTTAAATTTTATTAGCTAATTCAAATCCTGTATAAAAGAGTGTTAAACAATTAACATTTAAAAAATTTAGGTCCATGACAAAGATATTAGGAAGTTTATAACAGGTTTTCTATTTTAGAAATATCTTAGCCCTTAAAGATTAAAAAAAAAAAAGCATAATCAAAGAATTAAATGAAAATTTTAAGTACATTTGAAGTAATCTACAGGAATATAAGAATTAAATTTAAAATAAGAACTTTATATCCCGATTTTTAACATGCAAACCATAGAAAAAGTAAATCACTCACATAGCTGGAAAAAAATGGTCATGCCAATAGTATTACAAACAAGTTACTAACTTGAATGCAAATGGAATCTAATAGTCAAAAGCCACAATATTAAAACAAACAAAATATTTCAAGATTTGGCAGGAAGAGAAGGGTAAGAAGGTAATACCTCACTTATCCAAAAGTCACTTTTACTGAAAATAAACAATAGGAGGGGAAAAAGAGATGCCTCAGGGCCCCCAATAGGGAAGCCTCTGGTTAGTGTACAAGAATCTCACATATTTCTCTTATTTGCCTTCATTCAAGGCTTATTTACTCTTGCTTTAGATATGATTCGCAAATGTATGTTACATTTTAGAAGTTGCAATTTTTCAGGGAAAAGAGCTATCTGAGTGAGCATAATGGCAGCAGAAAACATTTACAATTTGCACTGAAGCCTACAACGAGTCTGTGAATTAATGAATAGCAACCTGGGGCCATAATGTAGACACCAACATTTCTGTTCCTCTAAAAACTACAGATTCATATAAAATAACCCAGAAAAGGTTCATTACATGTAGAATACATATTAGAAAAAGTCTGCAAAGTTTTTAGTACATCTTAGAAAAATTTACACAAAAATATAGAAAGAGTATAAAGAATCTGGACATCCAAATGGGTAGACTTTAATAAAACCACATACATAGAATATTTCTTTCACTAAAGATAAAGGATAAATGAGGTGTCACAGTTAAATATAACTCTTGTTTTAACTATATATTACAATATTAGAAATTTAAGCAAAATAAAATTAGGACAGTTTCACAAAGAATCAAATTAATTATAAAAGAGGGAAGGTAATAAATCTATTCAATACCCCAAATCGGAATCTGAGTGAAGCTGAAGAACTGATGGATCTGTATCCCAATGCAGCGTCCTAAATGGTTGTAGGACAACCATGAAGCATTAGTAAAAAAGGCCATAAGTTAGTTAAGCAAATACACTCTATGAATATCTAAAGCTAAATTACTGTTCACAATTAAAAACCATGTTTTGGTTAGTACAAAAACCCCACATAAGGTGTCACTCAATGCTGTAGTGCATGCAATAAGCATAACATGGTTAAAGATGCAAGCATATAAAGCAGAATTGACAAAAGTATTTTCAGATTATGAAAAACTAACATTGTATAACAATGGACAAGAACAACTAAAGTAGATAACTCAAAAAAAACATTTATAGATAAGAACAAGCTAGGCTATAAAAGTTAAAATTTTAACATTCCTAATTTTAAAAACATTAATAAAAACATCTTAACATATTCTAATCTTGCCCAAAGCATTAAATATGTGCAGGAAATTGTCATATTGGTAAAGGAAATGAGTCAACACATAACCCTTTTGGTAAGAAAACCAAAGACTATCCCACTGGGATACAAAATAGCTAAAGTTTCCAAAATGTGACCCTGCTATAATTTATGGGTTAAGCACTGCCTTGGGCTTGCATGTCATCTGCTTTAGCAAACAACTAAAGATATCTGTCTCCAGGAAAAAAGTAGATTTTTTTCCCCTGGAAAAATATTTTATGTTCAAAATAATCACCTAACTTTTGGAGAATACCAAAGTATTTGGTGATGTTTTAGCACTGCCTATTAGGTAAATATCTTACACAGGATCTTTTCCACTTAAGCTAAATCTAGTCATTACTTTAGTACTTTATCATATTGATATCCTTGTAAATTAGCAATACTGTATAATGTTCATACTTCTTATAAAAAAGCACAATATTCTATGTAGTATTATCATTTTGTCATATTTCTCACTTACATGTTATAATGCACAATGGATTTTAGCTGCTACAATATTTGAATACAACAAATGATTTCTCTACCTTACCCGCCTATGTAAGTAATCAATAAAAACAATCAGATGAAACAAATTAAAATCTTCATTTAAAAAATATAAAGAAAGATACTGGAATTTAAACAGGGTTGTGTGTATGCAATGAAAAAAGAGACTACAGTGAAGACCTGCTTTGTACTAAGTAATGAACAGCAACAAGCTTAGGCTTTGTTAAACCAAAAGGGGTTCTATGTGATGGTCTCCAAGTCATGCTCTGTCAACAGCCTTTACATTATACAAGAGCTCAAGCTGTTATCAGTAACATTAAGCTCCTTGCTGAGGATATTATTTTAATTTATTTATTTATTTTATTTTTTTTTTTATTTACTTATTGATTCATTGAACACAAATGGAGTACAGCTATTGTTTCACTGGTTGTACACAAAGTAGAGTCACACCATCTGTGCGTTCATGCATGTACACAGGGCAATGGTATCTGTCACACATTCTGTTATTATTTTTACTATTTTAATTTAAAATTAAGAAAAACTTTACCTCAAAATATAGCGAGTACTAAAAATGCATTGTACCACATACATAACTGTACTTATCAAAGGCATCATAACTGTACTTATCAAAGGCATCTTCAGACATATAAAGTTCAATTCCAAAATAATCCAAAAAACCTTAGAAATAAACTCATCAAAAATGGAAAAAGGAACAAGCATGAATTACCCAATTGAATAACTGTTATCTCAATTTGAAAGCTAACAGAAGTGACTGAGAAGGTGAATCAGAAACAATGAAATGCAACTCACTAATCTGCAAAGTTGGAGAAATCTCTTTTCAGAGCCTTTATACTTTTTCATAATTACTGCCAGTTGGAGTAGAAATTCTTGACATTTAGAAAAGGTGTTTCAGATATGTTTAGATATATTCTGTAATGTCTAATTTTCTTTTTCTACTGTTGGGTTTACTAATCTTAGACTATCTTGGCCAACTAAATGAGTGGACATATGCATATATGTCTTCATGCATTTTCCTGTGATATTTCCTTACTGTCTTTATTCTTCCATTATGATCATTCCTGCTCAATACGAGTTCATTCTGTTTCATTCTCAGTTCTGAGTATTCTCTTTAAAAGCCACATATTGAGAAATGCAGTATTTCACTACCAAAATCACCATCTACTATATTAATTATCTCTCCATTATGGAATCCAGAGATGTTTCAGTAGAATTCAGTTTCCTATTGTCATGTGTGTGTGCAAAATGAACATACTGGGTCCTCTTGAAAATTAATGTTTCAAAGTTGAATCAGTACTCTCAAAGGAGACAACGTATGTATTAAGATACAAGAGATGAAAGATCACCTTATTTATTTATTTTTTTGGAACCGGGGACTGAACTCAGGGGCACTCAGCCACTGAGCCTCATCCCCAGCCCTATTTTGTATTTTATTTAGAGACAGGGTCTCACTGAGTTGCTTAGTGCCTTGCCCATGCTGAAGCTGGCTTTGAACCTGCAATCCTCCTGCCTCAGCCTCCCGAGTCGCTGGGATTACAGGCATGCGCCACCATGCCCAGCTACCTTATTTTTAAAAAAGGATTTTTTCTCTTCTGTTATACTCAGAAACAACCCATACAATTTAATTTGTATTTTTTCTCTAATAAGAACAAACTTCTGAAGATATTAACTACCTGTTTTCATTTTTTACAATCAATCATAAAAAATCTACATTTTACACAAAACATAAATCAGCATACTATCCTCATAGCTTTTCAATAAAGTGAAAAGTATCTTTAAATTAATGATATAATCATCAGGAGAATGTATGTTTTATAAAAGCAGAGTCCTGAACATTTTACTTTCAGTGGTAAACTCTAGTATTTAACACAACATTGATAAATATCTGTTCTACACACAAACATTTTTCCTACTAACACGTACTCTCTGAAACAATCTGAAATATTCCAAAGGGTCTCTAAGAATCTCTAAGTTGTCCATGAAACTCAGTAGGATAACATTTTAATTCACATTTATTTCAAAACCAAGTAGATGTTACAGTACTTTTGAAGGTAAACTTGCTCACAATACATGAAAATAATCCTTCTACTCCTATTCAAAATCAGGAACAATGGGTTTATTCTGTACATATATCTACATAAAAATAAAGTATAATACCAAATAAATTTAATATAGTAAATTTTAATCTTTGGAAATATTTTTACTATGGTAATGTTTGTATTAGAAGGGGAAAAAAAGCCCTTAGCTTGAAAATATCAGTTGCTTTTTAGGTATTTAAGGAATACTGACATGTACATGCAAAGCAAGTGCTCTACAAATGAGCTGCATCCCTAACCTCTGAACACTGACATATTTGTATAAAAAAATGCAGAAGGAAACGAGTTTAGCCCTAAATTAATTTGCATGAAATAAATTATCTTCATAATATATAATATTTTATAAGATAATAACATTTCTAAAAATGAAGTTTTGATTTTTCTTTTTTATAGTATGTGTTTTTTAGATGTTGATGAACCTTTTTAATTTTATTCACTTATTTATATGTGGTGCTGAGAACTGAACCTAGTGCCTCACATGCTAGGCAAGTTACTCTACCACTGAGCCACAACTCCAGCCCTTGATTTTTCTTAAAAGAGTTGTAGCATTTACCTCCAAAAGCAGTACTGCTAGACTTGTGATTTTTGGAAAGCCCATCTTAAATTCAAACTGGCATGCTTTATGTGCCTTTTAATTGTTAATAACTGGATTATTCAAGAACTGATTAAAGTATTGACTTTATGGATCATCCAGTGCCCTTGCTTCCTCTTTCTTGCCCTTTATTTTCAATACTCGTTTCTTGCTTGTATCGTCAATCATAGGGGCTCAGGCACAAAAACAGTAAAATTTCTAATAGCTTAATTTCTATTAAAAAGGTATAGTAAGTGATTTTCCTGGCTCAAAGTAAAGATTCTGAGTCAGCAAAGGATTTTGATTAGCTATGTTTACTCTCATTTCAATTGTAATGTAGAAGTAAAAAAAATAAGATAAAGACATACTATCATCGTGTGTGTGTACGTTTGTGTGTGTGTGTGAAAGAGAGAGAGAGACAGAAGAATTTTCTCAACATGATCTTTGGAAGAACGCTGTAATCTTACTGAAGTTTTGAAAAGCAAGTTCCAACACATATGCAGGATCTTAAAACAAACATGAAATGTAGTTTTACAAGATGCAAGTTCAACAAAACTTGGCAGTAAGTTTTTATTCTTTATTCTTGATATTTAATGCATCATTTTCTATCTTATTTAGCAAAGTTATATAATAAAACAGAATTATACTGCTTACCTAATTTAGATTTTTAATTACTGAATGGGGAATTAAGCATAACAAAGGTTTTATACTATTTATAACCAAAACATTCACATAATAACAAATATAATGTTTAAGCAAAAAAAATTTTGAACAACTCTATTTTTAATTGTAAAATCAGTTAACTATTGAATACAAGAGTATGACAGTTAAAATATTATTTTAAAAATTTTCCCCAGTTTACAACGGAATTTTTATGTTGCTTAGATTTTAACATGTTAAAATTTACTCAATACAACTATTTAGGATCCTGCTAAAGAACTGATAGTATTTGGGCACCGAATGCATTCTATCATTAAAATATTAAAAGAAAATTACTGTACCTAGATCCCACAGCGCCATCTCCGGAGTCTTGGCTTCCAGCTTCACTTGGCGTGCTCACAGATTTGGAAGATGGAGACATAGGAGGAGGGACTAAATAGTGAAACAGACAGGTATCCGCTGTTACTACACGGAGAGGTTGCTCAGCTTATGACGTTTCAAAAATAATTTAACATGAAGTAATTAACAAAAAAGGAAAAAAATGGCAAACCAAAAAACAAAATATATGAATGAAAATGAACAGTAGAAAGAAAGGGGAAAAGACACCGTTAACAATGCATGCTGAAGATTCATGCAATTTCTTTGGCAAAATGCATTTGGGACTTTGTATTTTGAAAATTTTAAAAAGGCAAGATTATGGAAGGATGCAACTTCATCTCATTCATCACCAAATGTGGCTACTAATTTTCAAAGGAGAGCATTCCTTCTCCCCTTTCTAAACCTCTTATTTTCAAGACACCAGATCATAAGTATTATTTTCAATTGCTGCCAAAACTAAAAACCAGAAATTGCTTCATTAAGTCATTTAATCTCTGGTTTTCCAAGATTTTAAGATGCTAACTTTTGTTTAACAATTTTTCTTTCAAAAATTAATATTTCAAATTATTTTTCCCCCTAACAACAAAGAGAGCAATTTAGAGAAATGACTGCAACTAAAGGAATGGCTCCTTTAAAATGTCCATTAGTTTCCAGCAATTTGGGTGAAAAATGCAAACAGGCCATAAAACAGCATGCCTTCTATACATGATGCATAACATAAAGTGATGCATGCAAACAAGGCAAGACTTATGGTAACTTCCTTACCCCAGTATTCAGAAAAAACTGAAGTGTACAGACAAAGATACAGACACCCAAAATATTCTTAATCCCTTCTTATAGAAAATACATTTTTTCATAGTATATAAAATAAATAGCAAACACTTTCCCCTATATTGTCATCTTTTAATATTACACAATAGCAGTTGAACGTGCACTTTTCATGCCAGGACATTTTGAAAACTTTGTGATTACCGTTGTAGGGAGTATAGGAGGATCATCACTGCCATCTTCTGGTTAAATTTTACCATAAATGTCCCCAATCCCAAGTATCTTTTTAAAATAATTTTTCAACGTACAATATTAAGTGACTAATACATCTGATATTGAGCTAAAAGCCCTTCTTCGAATAGTTTTACTGAAGAAAAGGTAAGTTCCTAGTTATACAGGAACTAAAGAGGTACGTATTTAACTAAATGCCTGTGTTTTAGAAGTTACACTCACTGAACCCTTGAGGTCATTTAAGGGTTCAAATATTTACATATGCTGCAGTAAATTCAAAAGGTTTGGTAATCTAACAAAACTTACAAAAATAGTATGATGAACTACATTTTAAACACAGATACAAAACTGATCACCCTTTATTTTCTCAATAGCAAATTCTATTGGTAACCAATAAGATTAGAAGATGTTTTAAAAAATCACAACTAGAATGTTGTTTCCTGACATGTAAAGGTTAATTCTTGTTTAAATCACAAAGGACAATAAAAACATACCCGGTGTTTCTGATGTTGTGATTAAATCTTTCAGAAATAATTGTCAACCACAGACAGCTTAGTATAATTCATAGGTGGATGGCACTGTGCTAGGTGCTGTATGTATAATTCAAAATAGCTAAAAATGACTTACAGCTAAAGTAAAAGATGGCCATTAACTTAGGTTACATTCCCTAATCCTTTTGTCCATGTCTCCTTAGTCTAAGTTCCAAATAATACAGGAACAAAGAGTTTTATTTAAGAGTTGCTTGCCTACTGTGCTGTAAATACAAATAAATGCTTATTAAATTATAGTGAGGCCACCATGCTTTCACATTAAAGACTTTCAAAGAAAAGTTCTACATTCTTTAAATTACACACTTAACTTCATACTTGAGAAAATTTTTTTCCAAAGGCTAAACAGTAATTATATACAGATTAATAGATACATTGATTCAGTCAGGTTTTGAAATAAAAGTTTCAGAGAAAGAGTAAGTCAAGAGAGCGATACTACTAAATTATCACAGCTTCTTAGCCAAACAAATGCAAAATAAATCACCATGGCTTTAAATTTTTAATTGGATTAAAAAACCCCCCACCTCAGAACTATATTCTTTGAGGTAAAAGATAATTTAAAGCCAGCCAATGCAGAGAACTCATGACTCTTAAGCTATTATCTAGCTCACCAACTTCATCTTGCAATAGTAAATAATGTATATCACAAAAGGGACTAACCTAGAAAAAGCAAATTACTATCACTGTAAAAGGAAGACTGTTAGTAGGAAAAAAAAAAAAAAAAGGAATGGTAGGGTTATTTGGTGACTACCACATTTTAGCCCAATTAGTCTTAAAAAAAAAAATTCAAATAAAGTAATCACACAGTAAGGTAATACCACTAAACTCTCAGACTTCAACAAACCCGAGAGGGGGTTTATACATGCTGCGGTAAAAGCAATGAGTTTGATAATTTAACAAAACATGCAAAAATGTAATATGAAATACTGAAATGGCATGTATTCAATGAAGTATAAACAAAAAACAAAACTGAGCGTTTGCCAAGTGTTTCAAATATGATTTGCTTAGTAAGAACAGTGATTCAAATCATCTTTACTCCATAGTTCTGTGTATAAAGTAGCCTAAAACAGGCTTTAAATGGTACAAAATAAAGGAATTAACATAAACATGTGAGTATGATAGTGAATGTAAGCCTCTTAGAAGTTTGGAGCAAAAAGACGCCACAGTTCCCTTCTTTGAGGACTAAAGGAGAAATATGAATTAAAATGGAAAAAAAATCACACCATGGAATTCACTGATCATGTAAGTAATACTGAAAGACTGTGACTCTAATTATCTAGGCCAAAAAGCTGACCAAGGTCTTTCCTGACAGTTAAGACTTTGGCTTCCCAAGGATACAAAATTAGGGCTGTGATTGTGGCTCCATGGTAGAGCACTTGCCTAGCATGTGTGAGGCACTGGATTGGATCCTCAGCACCACATAAAAATAAGTAAGTAAGAACGCACAGATGGTGTGACTCTACTTTGTGTACAACCAGTGAAACAATAGCTGTACTCCATTTGTGTTCAATAAAAAAAAAAAAATAAGTAAGTAAAATAAAGGTATTGTGTCCATCTACAACTAAAAACAAAACAAAAGATACAAAATTAACATTGCTGCTTTTTGGCCTATGAAGAAACATCCAGAATATTTTTAAAACAGGAAGACCCTGAGAAATGCACCTAGATTTAGAATTAGCATTAAGTCTGAGTCAACCACTCAGAATTATACAGAAGTCTCAGGGATAAAGGATGGTGACAGCTCAATTATTTTTCAAGTACAAGAAAGAAGATGCTTGTGTGAGGAAGAAGGACCTAGAAAAGATAGACATCCAAGGAAAGCGAATGTACAGAGTGGGAGCATTGGTAGAAGACAGTGAAACAGAAGGAATGAGTTTTTGGAAAACCCAAAGTTATTAAGTCTCTTCTAGCTCATCTATGATACTCAGTGATCAAACACAGCCCAGATTACAATTGTGCCCCCTCGTGGATACAAGTGCTCATAGCCTAGAATGTGAAACTAACTAACCATACATATTTTGTCCTTCTGCAAGATGTTGCTCTTAAATATTACTTTCTCCCTTCCATATGCCCCTTTTCCTGATAATGAAGATTAAATAGTATCTTCAATGTAATTCGGAGCATTAAATTTTTTAAAAATAAAAATTTTACAGTATTAAAATACCATTAAGTATGCTGGGGCTGTGGTGCATGAGTAGAGAGAGTGCTTGCAAGCATGTGTGAGGCGCTGGGTTGGATCCTCAGCACCACATAAAAATAAATAAATAAAATAAAGGTATTGTGTCCATCTACAACTAAAAAAATTTTTTTAAAAACCATAAGTAACCAATAATCCTTTTCATTGAACAATTTGTAAAAATTAAGCTGCACTTGAAAAAACGACCTGGCCTCATGAAAAGTATTCTAAAATTGTAATTAAAAATATTTAAAAGTTTCAAGGAAAGGGAAAAAAACAAAGTCATTCTTTTTTGACATAGCAAACTTTTGTTTCTTTCTTATAAAAGAAAATTCAGATACTAAATTATAGCAATCAATGTATTCCGCCCTCTTGATATAATCTAAGGATACAGAGTAACTGACAATATCTGTTTTCAATATTTCACAAAAATGGTTAAATAGTAGTTATAAACACACAAAAATAAGTTATTGTTTTAAAGATCATTCATTTAAGAGCTTCATATTTGATACAAAATATCTTGAAAGCTGCACCTAAAATTAGCTTCGTAAGAATGAATACTTAAGTTTTGTGAAAGAAAAAAGTTAAACCTCACATTTACAAAATACTTAAATTTCAATTTCCATCATGTATTTTCCTAAAATTTAAACAAGATTTGGTTGTTGTTATTGTATTAAAGAAGAATGGCTTTTATTGGGCCTTACCAGGTGGAAAGACAAGTGATCTAATAATAACCTAACAAATATTTACGAGTCAAGCCAGTCCTGGCACCACAGATAAAAATATGAGAAATTCTGCTCTCAATAATCAGTCAAATGATTAAACAAATCAGAATCTAGCAGCAAAAAAAGTTGAGAGATTTTACTAGAAATATCTTTTTTAAAAAATACATTCTTTTTAATTAAAAAAGGGAAAAATCCATTTTAGAAAAAACAATTTTTTTAATAAACCCTCCTATTATAGCGGTGCTTTTCCATTTCTGTAATTTGAAACATTTAGTAAGTACTCAAGGAGTATTTCTATCGTGAAAAGAAAACCAAATATTTATCCTGGGTTATGACAAAAAAAAACAGATATATATATGTGTGTTTTTTTTTTTTAACTGTGCATTATTGAAAGGAAAAAAAAAAGCTTAATAGCCACAGCCTAGCCTTTATCTGTATAAATAAACATTGGACATTAACACTGAAGCTTTAGGCATGTTTTAAGGATTATGAAATGCATTAGGCCTAATTTTCTAAAGATAGTAAAATCTTCATAAGGCCTTTAGCCTTTAACAGATTCCATTATGATGGTAAATCTGCTAATAAGAGGTAGAAAATGGTTTAGAAATCAGAAACACAAAGGGAAAGATGTCTAGAGATCTGACTAGAAAACCTAAATGCTAAAATCCTAAATGCAGTGTTAACTTTATCTAAGAAGGAACAGCAGGCTCTGTGTCCATTTTCTTACCTATTTGAAGAGACTCTTAATTCAATGTTAATCAGCTTATGCTACTTTGATAAATATAATCTCACATGTATTTACATTATTTAAAATTTCAAATAACTATCATGAGCTAAAAGAAAGCAATCACCTTTGACTTCTTATTCAAATCATACTGTTTACTGCTCCCCTAAACTGTTCTATCTTTATCAGAACTGAATCTCTTAATTACTGACAACTAAAACCTCTCAAATAGTGTAATAGATAAGCTGATATTTAGTCAAGAAGATATTATTCTCTCATGTCTTAAAAAAACTTCTGCTGCAAATAAGGCCACCATGTAATTTGTAAAAAACTGTATTAATAATCTACTTATAAAGTAATAGGAGAAAAAACTGCGTTTTCCTTACTCTTCCTTTAGTAATTTATCCAAATAGAGAAAATGTTAAAATCTTTCAGTAGAAATATCTTTGTGAATCTCATATGAAGCACATTTTAATTTTTTTTAAAAAAGCTAATTTACTACACTGCTAAATGGCTTAATTTAGCAACAATACTCAACTAATAAAGAGACTTAGCTATTTTTCTTCTTCATTCTCCCTTCCTCTCTTATAACTACATTAAAAAACCAAAAAAGTTGGCATAAAGAAAAATACCAAGGGAATGAGTGCATCCTTCTAAAGTTTTGTCTAAACACACATATGCAACATGTATAAAAATACAGTACTAATACTATAATATTTACCTCAGCTAAAAACACATTTCTTCTAGGTCTACTTGATTAAGATAAAATGACTATTATTGGCTAGAAATGGTCCATTAAGGAATATTTTAAAAATTATATTTGACAATAATATTTAATTATCAAATAATTAAATATTTATTAAATAATTAAATAATAGTTATTTTTCTCTGAGTTAACTCAAAAATCAGTTTCTTCAGAGAGGCTATAAAACTGATAACTAAAGACTGATTAGTTATGACAAAACAAGTCAGCCTTTAATCTCTGTAAATAATTTGGTTTCATGACCCATTGAGGGCATTCTTCTGCTTAAAACTCTCCTATGAAAATTCCTTTCATCAAATCTGAGGCCCTGTACAACCTGGCTCTCTGCGGTAGGTAACATTGCAACCACACCAGCTTAACTAAACCAGGGTCTACTACTCGAGAACTCTGCTCACTACTTCCTCTATATGGAACGATCCGCCTCTCAACCTTAGCATGGCTGGTTCCTACTGGTCTCACTTTATAAGTCTACTTCTTACACAGATCTTCCTGAACCCTTGTCTAATGTCACCCCTCACAGGCTCATTATAATAATCTATCTCCCCTACAGGAACATTACAAAAGAGCAAAGTTTCTCTGTATTGTTTGGAAGTCCATCAGCAAGCCTGGTTTACTGAAGGTACTCAATAAATATTTTTTGAATTAATGAATGAATAAACCTTTTTAAAGCAGAACTAAATAAATATTATAGCTCTGAGTTTAAGAAAGCAATATTCCAATTGTTTTCACTGTGTCAAAGGAAATCCAAATATATTGAGATATTTCAAATCACCTGAATCTATATTATAAATTTATTCCATATTAGTTACATAATCAGATAATGGTCATGCAAAATATTTATCCCAGCCCTTATGTGAGAGTGAGAGTGAGCATGAGAGAAAGAGAGAGAGAAAGAGAAAGAGAGAGAGAGAGAGAGAGAGAGAGAGAGAGAGAGAGACACAGGGAGAGAGAGAAGCTTATGATTGATTTTCTTGGGGAGGGAGCACTGGGGATTGCACCCAGTACAGCACTACCTCCTCGGCCCTTCTTTATTTTTAGACAGGTTCTCTCTAAGCTGCTGAGGCTGGCCTCAAACTTGAGATCCTCCTGCCTTAGTCTGTAATGGGAATACAGGTGAGTACCACCATGTCCACCTTAAAAAGTTTATGATTGATAAAAAAAACTCTGATCAATCCCTTTCCTAGCTGGAAAACTTGTATGTGACCTCCCAATAGTTCCTTGCAAGTCTAACCCACCCTTCATTTCCAGTATTTTCTTATACTGTCAGTGAGGCAAAGTGAATCAGTTGCTATTTCTCAGTACACCTTAATCTTTTCAATTTTCATGTTTCTTCTCATATTTCTCTGCCTGAAAGGTTCTCCTTTACCATCAGTATATGTTGAAATCCTATAGATATGGGCACCAACAATCATTATTTCGTAAGTGTTATGGTTTGGATGTGAGGTATCCCCCAAAAGCTCACATGAGAGACAGTGCAAGCAGGTTCAGAGGAGAAATGATTAGGTTGTGAGAATCTTCACCCAATCAGTGATTTAATCCTGAAGTGGAAGGGTGTGCCTGGAGGAGGTGTGAATTGGGGCATGGTTTTCGGTGTATATTTGTATCTGGCAAGGGGACACTCTACTTTCTGATCACCATATAAGCTGCTTCCCTCAGCCACATTCTCTGCCATGATGTTCAGCCTCACCCTGAGCCCCAAGGAATGGAACTAGCCTCTATGGACTAAGAACTCTGAAACCATAAGTCCTCCAATAAATTTTTCCTCCCCTAAAATTGTTCTGGTCAGATCCATTAGTCAGAGCAGTGAAATAGGTGACTAAAACAACAAATAACAATCATTTCTCAATCCAAAGACATTTATTTTTAGGGGCATTCTATGGGATTTCAACATTTTTTAAAAAGCTTAACTATTTTTACAATTTCTTCCTGGGTTTGAACAGCATATTTGCTATCAGGATAAGAAATGTGAGTTTTATCATAAGGAAATGCAAAAAAACAATTATACTTACTAAGGTTCATTTGACTTTCAGCACAAATGGAGATTTAACATGTAACATAAATACCACTACATTCAAATTCTAAATCAAATTTGATTTATATCAATTTTTAAAATTTTATTTGTCTTCTGACTGACTTGAGTAAAACTGTGATCTGAGTTATACTCACAGATCACTCAGAATCTTTGGTACATGAATAGAAAAGCTTGGGAACAAGACGTAATAAGAAAATTTTGTAAGAAAAATGAAAGGCCAGTTATTTGAAAAAAGATAAAAAGACAAACCTTTGGCAAGAAATTATAAGTGATTGGGGCTAGGGATGTAGCTCAGTGCTAACTCTATGCCTAGCATGCGTAGGCTCTGGGTTTGATCCCCAGCATAGGAAAAGAAAAGAATAAGAAAAGTAGGTGAGCAAACTATTGAAGGAAAAGGAAAAATAATTCTAGATAAAATGAGAATAAAAAATTATGAAGAAATCATGAATACCTATGTGCCAATTAAATTGAAAACTTATTTGATATGAATAATTTCCTACAAGAAATGAAATGCCAAAACTGGTAAAAAAGAACCCAAATAATCTTATGGGAAATTCCTAACAAATATTCAGTAAATAATTTCAAAATTATACCACCTTTCCAGAGAAAAGAAGAAAAAATATATGTATATTCAACATATAACTCACTTAATGAGGCTAGTTGAACCATTATAATAAATCCAGGCAAAATATAGTAAAATGAAAAAAAATTAGAGAGGACTAATTCACTTACAATTATTGATGAAGAATCCCTAAATAGTATCAAATAAAAATGTAACATACACAGAAATGTATCTTATAACCAAGTTGGGTTTCTTCCAGACTGTAATGCTTTTACATTAAAAAAAAAAAAACTATCAATGTTAACCATACTAATACATTAAAAGGGAAAAAATGTGATCACTCAAAATATGAAGAGACCTATGAGTGTGTTATAAATATTCTGGTGGTTTTAAGAATGCCCACGAATTCTTTCAAGAATGTAGGCTGGACTTAGTGATTATCTCCCAATGGACAGATGAAGTGGTGCTTTGTGACTTTTAAGGGTAAGTAATAAAAACAATAGTATAAGTAAACTGAAACAAGTTGCCTATAGTTCTAAAAGGCAGTGCTCTTAGAGTAACCAAATAGGCCTAGTTGTTGAGGGAGATCTCCCCCTTCCAGTAGAACTTCAGCCAGTACATGCAGAGGGAATGGTAGAATTACAAAACAATTTTACAACTCTTAAATAACTTAGACATTTACAGTATTAGATAAAAAACTGATAGTAAAATGAATATTCACATGTGTCAAAGAATAACCCCCAGTATTACATATTAGTCAAAAGTAACTATGATGGAAAGACCTGGTTTTCACAATCATAACTGAATATTCAATCTTAGTGTCACTAATAGTTCAATAATCGACAAACGGACTGGTGTGGTGCAATATAAATTACACAGCATCACCTATGAGACATTCTTGCCGAAGATATTCAGTCTGAATTAAGTTGTTTTGTGATATAATTTCCAGTTTACGGGAAATACAAGAGACAAAGGAACAAAAGCTAAATGTGAGAAAGCCATCAGAAAAACCCAGGAGGTGGGACATTCTACAGACCAACTGGCCCACTCTCTTCAAGGAGATATTAAGGGGAAAAAAGTAGTATGTGTATAAAGGATATTTTAGGTTACAAAGATCAAAAACATAACTAAATGCAATGTACAGATGGCAAGGTTTCTGGGAAAAACAATAAACTAAATGTTTCGAGGGGAAGAAAATGTGAAACTAGGGCTTTTTTTTGAAAAAGGCACAAAGGAAGGGATAATTTTCTATATTGGAAATTAGGATATAATATAAAGCCACATTAATTAAAACTAGGTTAGTTATATAGAATCAGACAAATAGATTCATAATGAAAACAAAGCACAAAAATGTCAATGAACATTTGAGAACTTACTGTAGGACAAGGTAGGCACCAAGTATCAATGGAGGGAAAAAAGATGCTATTTAATAAGTGGTATTAAAAAAATTAGCTAACAAAGTGGAGAAAAATTAGGTTGAGCTGGGTGCGGTGGTGCATGCCTATAATCCCAGCACTTGGGAGGCTGAGGCAGGAGGATCACGAGTTCAAAGCCAGCCTCAGCAACTTAGTGAGGCCCTAAGCAACTCAGTGAGACCCTGTCTCTAAATAAAAATACAAAATAGGGCTGGGGATGTGGCTCAGAGGTTAAGTGCCCCGGGGTTCAATCCCCAGTATCAAAAAAAAAAAAAAAAAAAAGAAAAGAAAAAGAAAAATTAGGTTGGATCACTACCTCATACACTATTACTTTAAAATTTTTTTTTAGTTATTGATGGACCTTTATTTTATTTATATGTGGTGCTGACAATCAAACCCAGTGCCTCACAAGTGCTAGGCAAGTGCTGTACCACTGAGCTATAACCTCAGCCCCCTCACACTATTTTTAAAAAAATATAACCCTGGCTCAGTGTGGCTCAGTGTTAGAGCACTTGCCTACCATGTGTGAGGCACTGGATTCAATTCTCAGCACCACATATAAATAAATAAAGTCCACTGACAACCAAAAAAAAAATTAAAAATATATATATAAACCAAATATTTAAATGCAAAGGGTAAAATTGTAAAACTAATAGAAAATAATGCAGGAAATATTTTTGCATCTTCAATCTAGGAAAAGATTTCTTTTTAAAAAGTAAAAAAAAAAAAAAAAAGTTGCAATTGTTCTTAAAAGGTTGTAATTGTTCTTAACTCTCAAAAACAGAGTTAACAAGTAATTTTTTTTTAAACACTAGACCAGACTAAAGACCCCCTAAAATATACAAGGATTCTACAATTAAAAAATAAAGAACCTCAAGGCTGGGAAAGTAGCTCAGCTTTGGTTGAACACTTGCCTAGTATGCTCGAGGTCCTGGGTACAATTCCCAGTACCACCCACCACCCAAAAGAAAAAAAGGAAAAAAAAAAAAAAAAAAAAAAGAAACAAGAAAAACAGAACTTCAATAATAAACTAACAAAAGGATACAAATATGTAATTGCAGAAAGGAAAACCTGAATGATTGATATTTGAAGATGGTCAACTTCAGAATAATTAGATAAACAAATATTAAGACATTTTGGTCATATCCCTTTATACCCATCAAGTTGGCAAAACTTAGAAGGTGGATAATATCCAGTGAGGGTGTAGATATGGTAAAATAATTTTTCATGCACTGGTAGAAGAAGAGTAAAACTTTTGTAGCTATTCTTAAGAGTGGTATGCAGAACCTAAGTAAGCCTATACACAATGACATGGCAAGTCAATTCTTGGCAATACACCCCAAAGAAACTCTTCTAATCATCAAGGGAAAAGAGTAGATTCTTTGCAGTGTGGCTTATGGTAGCAAGAGAGAGAGAGAGAAGCAATCTAAGTGCATAGTTCTGGAGAAACAGGTTAACAAAAATATGGTACACAATGGAATATTCTCTCAGTCAGAAATTACTAACTAGATATGTATGTAGCAACATGGAATAAATAGAATGAGACAGACAGCACAATGCCCTTATGTTAACCAAATCTGTGCTTTACACACAGATATGAAAAACCCTTTGAAAAATGTGAACACACAAAGAACAGAAAAAAAGGATGCATGTATATTAAAAATGTAGCAGTGGGTAATCCATGCACCAATAGGAAGGAGAAAGGAACTGAAGATGGGGAACAACAGTGAAAAAAAAATCCCTAAAGAATGATCTTTTAATAATCAATGGTAGAGGTGAGTCATGAAAGGATGAACAAGTGAATTCAGTGAAATTGGAGTCCTAAATAGAAGAGAAAAGAGAGGGAAAAAAACCCCAAAAAACTGGGGTTTTGGCTCAGTGGCAGAGCACTTGCCTAGCATGTGTGAAGCACTGGGTTGGATCCTCAGCACCACATAAAAATAAATAAATAAAATAAAGGTATTGTATCCACTACAACTAAAAATATATTTAAAAAAATTTTTACAGAAGAAAAACAAAAGTCAGTGGTATGCTGGATGCTGTAACCTGCCTATAATCCCAGAGACTGGGGAGGCTAAGGCAGGAGGATTGCAAGTTCAAGGCTAGCCTGAGCAATTTTGTGAGACCTGGTATCATAAATAAATAAATAAATAAATAAATAAATAAATAAATAAATAAATGCTAGTGGCACACAAAGTGAGATTTCAAGGACTATGCATATAAAAAATAACAAGCAATGTGTTTCAGTTATTTGAGTAACAAAAAAGCGTTCTCATATTTTGCTTTTAAAAATGCAATATGTTGGGCTGGGGATATAGATAAATGGTAGAATGCTTGCCTAGCCTGCTTGAGGCCCTGGGTTTGAAACCTAACACCACCACCTGGAAAACAAAACAAAACAAAAACAAGCAAGATGGGATATAAGCTTCTTAAAGACATAAAAATTAATGTACTTCAGTATTCAAATTCTACCAATAAGGAAAAGGAAAATGAGCTTAAAGAAATAATAGCAAGGGGTTGGGGTTGTAGTAGAGAGCTTGCCTAGTATGTGTTAGCCACTGGATTGGATCCTTAGCACCAAATAAAAATAAATAAATAAAATAAAAGTATTGTGTCCATTTATAACTTAAAAAAATTTAAAATAAAAAAGAGGTAACAACAAAGCAGACATGAAAGTAATTGGCTTTTTCCATCCTGAAACCTTTAGAAATGTCAACTTTAAGGACAGTTAATGTTGCAATTTCACAACAGGCATACAATAGTTACTGTCTCTGGTATTTGTCCCCTGGAATAGATGAAATAAGCCTACAAACTAACCCTGAAATTGTAGGTCCCAAAGGAAAAAGGCCATGTCAAACTAAACTATATACTATATAACAGCACCCAGCACAGACCTCGTTTAAGTAAGAATTAAATGCTTTAGGATATGTAACCTAGATTGTCCTTAGTACCTCTATTATTTCAGCATCCTGGTGTAGCACAGGTATTGAAATGAATAACCCAGAAATAGAACAATTCAAATCTGCCAAAATAAGCTACTGATTTTATCTCCCCAATTTATTTAACCTATAGAAAATACAGTTAAGATTAGGAAATAGTCATCTTTGAGCTTAACATAGTATATGGCACACAAAATTTGTTCAACAAAATATATGCTGAAATAAATTATTGATTTATTAAGGAGACAACTGGTGGTTTGGTATATGTTAATAAATAGTTAATCTTGCAATTCTTTTGAAATAAAAGTAACCATGTACTAGCACATCTGAAAAAAAGGCAATTCCAAATAAATAAGATTAATGATTAAGATACAAATAAGGAAAATATGCAAAATATGTCATATTAACTCACTCATCTAGCTATGTCTCAGCTGATCAGACCATATGCTTATCTCTCATAAATGGATATATTCTTATTCTTACCAATGGGGGATTCTGTAGTTAGCCCCATGCTTTGAAGCAATGCTTCAGCTTCTCTTCTTTTCTTTTCAAGATCTGATTCTTCTTGCACAGGAGCAACAGCTTCCTTCTTCTGGTCAGTCTGAAATTTTTAAGTTAAAAACTCAAGTTTGAATATGGTAGGAAATATTTCTATGAGCAAAAAATGTACTTTTTAAATAAAGTGTTAACACTGTATACTTTTAAGAGACAGTAATTCTCAAGAGTTCTGTAAATTATTTCTAAATAATATGTACTGAATTGATCCATGTTTATATGTAATCAAGCAGTTTTTACAAAACCTTCCCTGACAGACAAGTTCAAAAAGTATGGTCAACTTGGAATTCTCTACAGTATAAAATTGGTGACCATGGACAGGAATCATGGAAATCTCCCCCAGAGTAGTACAAAAACTTAGAAATAAATATCATAACACTGAAAAAAAATTGGATGAATTGGCATATGTTAAAATTTCTTAATTTTAAAAGAAATTTTGAAAGAATTTTTAAGTGAATAAACAATTTGATTTGTTGAAAAAGTATGACTATTTCAAACTTTTCTGTATAAAATCTTCATTGTATTTATGCAACTTTACATAAAGAACACATCAAAAATTGATTAAGAGAAAGTTTTTATTTTTTAAACTATAGGCCTTATTTTATTTAATTTTTAATTTAAGAGACAGGGCCATTATGCAAGTTGCCCAAGCTGGCTTTAAATTTTTGGGCTCAAAAAATCCTCCTGCCTCAGCCCCTTGAATAGTTGAGACTATAGGCAAATGTCACTCTGCCCAGATTTCAGGTTTTATTTTAACAATACAAACATAATGTTGGGTTTGGATAAAATTAAGTCTTAGTTTTTGCACATAAAAACATTTTTTGTTATGAAAATCTTTGCCCATAAAATTTCAGCTATTTATGGTTTTAGTAAAATCTAGTTAAACTGAATAAAACTCAACATTCTTAGATCACACAAAACAGCTTATGAACAATTCAAGCTTTCAAAGTAAAAAAATATATATACAAATATATACCTCAAATGATGTCAATTAGACAATCAGTGAGTGAATTTTGTTCATCATATTCTATAAATATATTTTAACTTAAAGTCATAAGAAAATTCAATCAAGATAGCAAAACAGGCTATGCTAAAACTTTCCTGTATGTAATCTAGTAGACTGTTTATTACTATTACCACTTCTAATATTTTATAAACTTTAAATTAAATATCAGGTAGTAGAAATCCCTTAGAGGCTGCTTATGACTCCACTTAGAAAACAAAAATCAAATTTGCACTCAGCATTGAAGAGAGTTTAAGTCCACAGACAGTATTTGGAATGGCTCTGTCAGTACTAATTGTTCTTCTGTTAGCAGTTTTTTGTTTTTGGATTGGGGATTGAACCCAGGGGAACTCTACTACTGCTATATCCCCAGTTCTTCTTCATTTTTAACTTTGAGACACAGTTTCACTAAGTTGATGAGGCTGGCCTTGAACTTGTGATCCTTTTGTCTGAGCCTCCAAAGTTGCTCCCTCCCAAGGGATTACAGGCACACTCTACCACACCTAGGTCTATCATTTAATTTTTAATGAAATATATAATGTAAAGCTCCAATCTCTTTTATAACAGTGTCTCATAGAAAGGTTCAGAATAAACAAGAAAATTCTTCATTTACAGGCCTTTATAGTTTCATAGCAATGCCACAACTTTGATATTTTTCAACTTATTTTTCTCCTTAAGCCATTTCTACAAGTCTTGGCTATTATTTAGACTATCACATATAAAAACTGGATACTAAAGGCATACTTAGGACAAACTATCTTACCATGGCCATTTAAAATATGTCCATGTTAAAAAATATATAAATATGTCTAGAGAGTTTCCATAGGGTAAATGTGTGCTTCTACACAGGAACAAGTAAAATATTTGCAATTCAAGTATATGCTATAAATGATGAAATAGGTGATGCCAAAAATTGTAAGATAAAAGTATTTGGTTTAACTTTATGACACTATCAAACCTACTACTCAGTAAATATATTTCAATGATTGACTCACAAAAGAGACAAGTGCAAATTCTGCAATCAGTTAAATCATCTACTACACACACACACACACACACGTATATATTTATCATTAATATTATCCATCCCGACAAAAAATTTTAAATTATGATATATATGCCCTCCATCACAATGTAGATACCCTTACTTTGTATAACAAATATATTCCGTGAAGACCACATATATCAGTTGAACTTTTAGAAATGTATCCACCTATATTACTTTTATTCAGTTAAAAAAACACATTTTAATTTACCAGTTTTTTCATTTTCATATATCTGGCTTCTTTAAAGGAAGATTCACTTACAGTGCTATACTTGCAGTCGCAACTCCTAGATTCTTTAACTATTTTGAAATTATTAAAGGTAAAAATACTTGAAATCAATTATTTTACACTGAAGTTATTTTTTCCCCCAAATCAAACATACTTCTTTTTTTTTCCTTTCTTCTTCTTTTCTCTTCTTTTCCTCCCTGATTTGGGCCAACCGCTGTTTCTTACGTTCCAATTCAGCCTTTAATTCACTTTTGTCCGACATGTTTGTGACCTTAAGAAGCACATAATCATTTACAATAATCATTACTTTGGTAAAAGCACCACACTTTATACTAAGACTTGAGAAAAATTATAAACAAATATATGTAAGAAATACTATTCTGTGCCAAGCACAGTAGCTAGCACACAGTAAATGCTTTAATGTTCATGTTCCCAAATTTAACACACTGTCTCCTTTTTTGATGACAATATTTTAGATCACTAGAGATAAAGGTCAAAATTTGCACTTAGAACAGACATTGTGGGATGGCATTAAGAGATAGACAGGATCTTAAGCTATATAACATGGATCAAAACTATTAACAATTTTGCATTCGTTCCTAGAAACAATAGGAGGGAAAACAGGAAATTCTTATAAGTTCTAAAAGTGCCATGGAAGTAGTACTATTAAAGACAAACAAAACACAAACCATCATCATTATCAAATCAAATCTGTCTACTCATTTTATGACACTTTTAGCACAATTATTTGTGAACACATCTGAAACCCTCCATATTAAAATGTTCACAGCTTCCAGCAGTGACCTTAACATTAAATTGATACTGGATAAATGAGTAATAGGTAAGGTAGAGTTACACATAACTTCAAAAAATTACATATGCACTACTTGCCTTCATTTTTAGGAAGCATGATTAGGATTTTTCTGAAATGAAAAAAAGTAACCTAGGTGCTGAGCATAAGGTAGGAACCAGGAACTTGTTGCCTTCTCTATATTACTGATTTAACATAACAATTAGGCTCTGTCAATGTCTCTGCACAATTGAAATATTAAATGCTTTAAAATTAAGAAAAGTGGGAGAATAACCTCTGGAAAACTATATTTGGGAGCAATCTCTTAAAAAGTACAGTTATTAAATCTGAATAAAGGTTAGGTTGGTTAAGAAGCAAATTCTTCTACTAATAAATGCATAAAGGAAATTTCAGTTTCAATACTCCATAAAGACTAAAGTGAGAGCTGAATTTTCAAGTATATAAAAACGGTGAAAGTAGACACGGTACACCCTTAAATACGCTTATAAGATTTACCATGAGTCATTTAAACAAACGCTCAAGAGACCCGTGTGTCTTTCTCCTTTTCTATACCGCTAAAAAGCTTCATCTTAATGGCTGGATAGAAATTCCATGTATTACTTTGAATGCTAGGCACAGCGCCTTATTTTATGTTCAGCATCAACTGTAAAATAGAGATGCCAATACTAATGTCTATGTTGAAGTAAGCACATTTTTGGTCAAACACCAAGAGTGTCGGGCTGAGCCACAGCTGACGGCCCTCTCATCAGAGAGGCCGCAGCCTCTGCTCCATGACCGACACGTTTCATTTTCTTAAAACTCCAAGGGAAAATAGAGTCTCTAGAATTGTGTGCTACAATCCTCTGCGTTCAGCGACTTTCCAACATATACAAGGTGAGGAGAAACGCTAAGAAATCAAGGAGCAACGATCTTTATTCGTAAAATGGAGCAAGACGAAAAGGAATTCCCTTCCTCCTAGGCTTACCGCCAAGAGGGCGCGGTCCAGGCTAGGGCGTCCGGGGAAGGGCCAGGGGGCGCCAGACAAGCTCAAGGCGCCCCGAGATGACCCTGGAGGGTCAAGAAGAGCAGAGTTGACTCCTCGCCCCAGGCGGCCTGAGTCGCGGCACTGGTTCCCCGGCTTTTCCTCCCAGAAGCCAGGCCGGCGCTGTCAGGAACTGACAAGCCACCTTGAGAGTTCCGATGTGGGACACGGCACACGGGCCTTGAGGGAAGAACCATCAACTCACCTGTCAGGTGGCGGGATGGGGAAGAGTCCTCCCTTCTACAACTTCCCGGCAACGTCCCTAGTCTAAGCACCAACGCCAACTGCAGCCACCACAAGCTCGGCGGCTTCCCAATGCACACAAAGAGGGATGGGCGGCGGCTGCTACGGCGAGAGCTAAGGGACAAATGGCTCTGCCAGGACGAGGTCGCTCTCAGGAATAAAGGATTGAGCCCTGCGATAGGTAATTGTAGCCCCTCCGTGACTTACCCTTTGTAAAGCTAAAGCCGACAGAAGAAACAAAGAATCCGATCGGCCCAGGGCCCCGAAGTGTTAGGCTTTCACCAAAAGCTGGAAAATTACTCTTAATATCCTGGGGCTGGGCACGCAACCACGGCCCGCCCCGTTCAAGTTGACACTATCTGGGAGAACTACAAGCCCCAGCGACCAGAGAAACCTGCGTGCGGCGAGCAGTGCATCCCGGAAGTTATGGTCGCTGGTTAACGCAGGGTATGCTGGGATCCGTAGTTTATGTCATAGTCTTTTCGGTTTCCCCCTTGGAGACTTCAAGATTCCAGTGAGACAGACGCTTCCAGCACCTCTTTTTAATATATTCTCCTCCACTGAACAGTGCTCACCATGCAGTATGTGTTACAACGTGAGATCTTTTGCCTAGCATGTGCAAGAACCTGCATCCGGGGGAGGGGAAGAGAGATATCTTTGGCCCAACACTGGCAGAGTTTTAGAGTGAAGAACATTTTTTAGGATAGATTTATAGATATATAATCCATACATAACAATTTTAGGGGAAAAAAAGCTTTATCGAGGTTTCAGGTAGCACCTGAGGCAAAAAATCTAAATAAAATAAAAAGATTTGTCAGCACATCAAATAATTCTCAAGTATTTTGTTCCAGTGTGGCAGCATTTTGATTTTCTCTCAAAGTTTTTGATAAGAAAGCATTTTGTACTGTTGGAATCTTAACCAAGCAAGAATGTTTTTCACAATTGTTAGATTTTTAATATATAAAAATATATAAATAATTTACCAGAAATTTATGGATTGATACACATTTTTAAAGTTTATTTAAATTGTTTAGAGTATTATTTGTCAAGAATTAAAGCTACCACCAAAGCAATATCTTTCCTGTGTTGTAAAAAACTGATCAGAAGCTCATTACTCAAGTTTAGGATTAACCTTTGGGATTCAGATTCTCAGTCCTTGGGTTTATGATCTTTTTCTTCCTCTGCCTATGTACAATATAAATATCAGAAATGAATTTGGAAAAGAAAACTTCAAATTTGAAGATTTTCCCCATAATTTAAAATTTCAAAAAGCTTTATAAATATACAAACTTTGTTTTCTTGCTTCTTTCTTAATATTTAGTTTTCATTTATCCGTTTGAAAAAAATGTTATTAATTGCCCACCATGTGCGAGTAAAGGTGCTAAGTGTCATATATGTAAGGAATAAAAGACATCTATCCTTTCAATGGAGAAAGGCAGGGATCTCAGTTCAACTAAGTATTTTGATGAAATTAAGTATGGAAGATATAGAAACACTCTGGAGAGGAAATCTTTCAGGAGAAGATGATTCCAAGCTGTCTTCTGAAAAGTTGACTAGAAGTTAACAAAAGAAAATGCAGTACATAATCATCAAAAGAAGAAAGAGTATGACCAAAATGTAGACATATGAGAGCATACAATAGTGGAGAATCTGGAAATAATTCGGAGAGATGATAGCCTAGATAAGAACTGGGGAATGAAGTTGTAAGCAAGGGCAAAGTCATATATTCCAGTTTAGATTTAGCGCCATAGAAGATGTGAATCCACTAACAGATTTTAAGTAGAAGAATAGTGTGATAAAGTTTGTATTTTAGATAGTTTTTTCACAGTGGCCTGGAGAAAGACTAATGTACTGGTTATTTTCTCTTTGCCTCCTAGATTCTTATTCTGCCCTTCTCTGCCAATATCTATGGATCTGGAGGTTGATGTTGACTTCTTTTTTAAGGACTAAGTTTTGGTTAGATTTGAATTAAGAGAGACCAATTAAAGGACAGCAGAATGGGACTGGGGATATAGCTCAGTTGGTAGCCTGCCTTGCAAGCACAAGGCCCTGAGTTCAATCCCCAGCACCACAAAAAGCAAGCAAGCAAACAAACAAACAAAAACACCAAAGCACATCAGAATGAAGGTAGAAAGTGAAGTTGGGGCATTTCTTCCCTACTCTTTTCCTCCTTTGATGTCACATTTCTAGCAATGAATTCATCTCTCCATGCCTGTAGTTCCTGGCAGGTGTGACTTCTTCCATCTAGTGTTCCCTGGCGTCTGCTAACTGGTTTTTCCTTTTGTCTCTTTCGTACCTCCTCTGTAACTAGTTTCTGAATGCCTTATGTTTGCTCACCCCTCTGTAACTGGTCCTTTCACCAAAGTATTTTCATTTGAACTAGCTCAGCTGAATTCTGTTTCTTGCTAAGACTCTTTCTAATACAACTTGCTTGAGGAGATGAAAGTTGAAGAGGAAGGGTGAAGATTAAGACTTTTGGATAGAGTCAGAAATCATAAGGGCATAAACCAACGCGTTACTAGTGGTAATTAAGGTAGGTAGATGGTTTGGGAAAAATGGTAAGATTGTGTTAAGACTTAGAGTCAAAAGAAGACTACTGAAAACCACTAAAAAGCTGGATAACACCTTCCTCTTTCTTCAATGAGCTGGCAAGAAAGTAAGGAATATTTAGGACAAAAGAAGACAGAAAGAACTTGGGATGTAGATTTGTTGAGCACTTTCCCAGTGTAAGAGGCCCTAGGCTCAATCCCCAGCAATACATACACGCGCACACGCACGCGCACACGCACACGCACACGCACACAGACACACACACACAAAGGTTGGGGGGAGCCTAGAGGGCATTTGCCTGGTGAACTTGATAACCTTCAGGGTTAGAGAATGAGAGAAAAAGTCCAAGGCCTATCCTAAACTGAATTTTAAAAGGAAACCTAATACATCCTTAATGTAAGAAATCAACCAGCACCTCCATCTCTTTCTTGGAAAATTGTCCAACAATCTTGGCAGTTGGAGCTGGATTGGAATTAGGCAATCGCAATTGAAGCTTCACATGATTTGCAACCTGTAATTTCAGTACCTGGATAGTACATAAAAACCCAGACTGAAAAATTTGGCTTAAAGTTGGTACAAACTTGTCATGCCCTCCAGTGCTTTGGGAGAAACAAGCATGTGTTTTGGAAGAATCAGTTTTGGAACAATTAATCTTTATTCCAGGCTTTGAAGAAATCACCATTTACAAATTTTTTAAAAATGAACTAAAAAAATCACAAACCCATGAGGAAATAAGGCACCAAAAACAAGAGCCAAGAGCCAACCCAAACAACAAATAACAGAGTAAAATTCACAGACTTAAGTTTTGTAATTATCAGACACATAATATAAAAATATGATCAACATGTTAAAAAATAAAAGGAGGAACTAAAATATCAATAGAGCAGCAGATTTGAAAAAAATTAGAACTTCTAGATATTAATACCATAATAACTCAAATTAAAAACTCAACAAATGTGTTTAACATAGCTAAAGATAGCAATGTAGCCCTTTGATCAAGGCAAGAAGAGCCTTGCTACTCTTTGGAGTCTGCTCTGGCTTTCAGCCAGTTACAAGAGTCTGCAATCATCCTACCTCAGCCTCCCAAGTAGCTGAGATTACAGTGTGCACTGCTGTACCCAGCTAACTGTGTCCACTTAATGTCCCTTGTGGTGTGGTATATAATTGAGGATAGAAAAAGAGGGGTTTGGAGTTGGCTCTTCCTCTGCCTCTGAATAATAGAGTATCTAGTATTAGAGAGCTGTAGATATCCTAACATTTAAAATTTTAACCTGGGCTTTGTCAAAGTAGGAAGATGGAATGTATTTTATTTTATCTTATTCTTTCTTACCTTGATTTCTAACTGTTAAATATATCTATACAGTATGTGGCCTTCCATTTGTACTCTTACCCAGGGTCCTAGAAATAAAAGGGACAGATCTGGAAGAAAAATATTTTGTATTAAAAAGCATATTGAAGCAATTATCAAGAATGCCATACAAAAAGACAAAAAGATACAATATAAGAATGATATGGAGACATGGAGGATAGAAAGAGACCTAATAAACAGTAGAGAAGTTCTAGAAGGGAAAGGCAGAGGGTGGAACAAAGTAATATCTGAATAGAAAGTTTTATGTTACTGGTGAAAATCACCAATCCACGGATTCAGGAATTCCAATTAATTAATTTGAAGTGGGATAAATGAAAGAATCCAGACTTCAACACAGTAGAATGAAACTGTTATAAAAAAATGAAAAATAATTTGAATGTCTGTCTATTAGTGAATGGATAAAATCATGATGCACCTATACAATGGAATAGTAGTGGCAATAAAGAGAAATATGCTACTCATATATACAATGATATGAATGAATCCTGAAAATATCATGCTAAGTGAAAGAAGTCAGGCATGGATAACTACACTGTATGATTGCATCAATATGAAATCCTAGACATGGCAGAGCTATAGTGACAAAAAGCAAATCAATGGTTGCCGGGGGTTGTGGTGGAAAAGGACTGACTGCCAATGAAGAAGGGGAAATTTTTTGGAGTGATGGAAGTGTTTCGATTACTGTGGTTTGCCATAAGTTTTAAAATCAGGAAATGTGAGACTTCCAGCTTTATTGTTTTTCAAGATTGTTTTTCCTATTTAGTGGTTTCTTAAGATTCCACCTAAATTTTAGGATGTTTTTCTATTTCTGCCCCAAAAAAGGCCATTCAGATTTTGGTAGAGATTGTATGGACTCTGTAGATCACTTTTGGGAGTAGTATTTTAGCATTACGAAGTCTTTCAATCTATGAACATGGAATGGTCTTCCATTTATTTAGGTCTTATTTCATTTCTTTCAGCAATATTTTAAAATTTTCAGTGTTAAAGTTTAAAATAATCAGTGTTCCTTGATTAAAATTATACCTAAGTATTTTATTCTTTTTTGATGCTATTATAAATGAAATTGTTTTCTTAATTTCCTTTTTGGATTATTCACTGATAAGTGGATAAAGACACAACTAAGTTTTGTGTGTTCATCTTACATCCTGAAGCTTTTCTGGATTCACGTATTTGTTTTAACAGCGTTTTTGTTTGTTTTGTTGTTTTGTTTTGTAGTACTGGAGATGTAACCCCCGTGCACTTTACTACTAAGGTACATCCTCAGTCCTTTTTATTTTATGTTGAGACAAGTTCACACAGAGTTGCTGTGACTCTGTAACTTAAAGAACAAAACCCATCTTTTTTTTCACATAACATTTTAAAAAATTGTTCTAATTATACATGACAGTAGAATGCTTTTTGACACAAATGGAGCATAACTTCTCATTCCTCTGACTGTACATGGAGCAGAGTCACACCAGTAGTGTAATCATACATGTATATAGAGTAATAATGTTTGTTGTTCTCATTCCACCATCCTTCCCATCTGTCTTTTCGTTTTGTTTCATTATTAACACTTTTTTAAAAATCCATTATCAGCATGATTAGAAAGACTAACAACAGGTTAAAGATCAGTTCCCCAAATATCACTTAGTTCAAACCACTGTGTCTTTGCTACTTCTTGTGGAGGCAGGAGGAGGGGCAGAGTATACATTAGTGCTGAATGCTTTTTTTGAGGGGTTGTTATTTGCATTTTAAAACTTCTTAGAGTGATTTGTTGGAGAATGTATAAATAGACATAATTGCATTTGTTGAACAATTTATATCTAGAATTATACTTGAATTCAATATGCCAAGTTACAGAAAATTTTTATTAAAGTGATGTGTTGATGTGCAGGATTTCATTTACCAGATATATATTAAGGTTATGTCCCAATAACGCCATCATAATTTGAAAATATCCTAAGTCAAAAATGGATGTAATGCACCTAACCTACCAAACATCCTTGCACTGCAGCACTGTGCACTGGTTATTTAACCCTCCTGGGTACGGCCTGCCGCCACTGCTCAGCATCACCAGAGAGTATCACACCATATATCACTGGGCAGGGAAAAGATCAGAATTCAAAACTCTAGTTTTGGTTTCTAATGAATGTGTGTTACTTTCACACCATGGTAGAGTTAGAAAATCCTAAGTTGAGCTATCATAAATTGGGGACCATCTGTATGAAATTCAAAAGATTCAAAAGCAGGCAAAACTAATTTAGTAATATGTCAGAATAGTAGCCTGTTGAGGTGAAGGGATATTGACTAGAAAAGGACATGGAAAGTTTCTTGGATGCTGCTAATAGTCCGTATCTTGCTGTGCTGGGGGTTACACCATGTATGTATCTGTAGAAATTAATGAAACTCTAACCTTAAGATGGGTTCTCTTTACCACACATATGCTATATTCAATAAAGAAGTTAAGAAAAAAATAGCTATTAAACTATGACTCTTAAACAAACAAACATCCAAACCATCAAAAAGATGTAGCACATATCCAAATTGAAGAGGAAGAATTTGGAATGGATGAAAATAAAGTCTGTTACCCAGTGATTCAGGCATCTCCATTAAATCTTCCGAAGTAGTCAGCCACAGCATTTATAACCATTTACTAGCAACCTTGTTGTATGTGCCCTCACTGAAACAAAGTTTTTAGTGAAATTGTCATTGTGGAAAAGAAAGTTATAGCCCAATAACAATGCATGAAGCTTTCCAGTAATTATACTGTTTGTATTTTGTCTGCAATGTCACTTGATTGGTTCAACTTTGCTGAAATGAAATATACTAAAATTAAAGATAATGTATTCTCCTGACATGCTTACCAAGCAAAGAACATATTTCCAAGGACTTCTAAATATTGGTTTTCTAGTATTTTTTCCACATGGGTACTCTTAAGATCTCACTTTGAATATCCAAGTTCATGACACTTTTCCCCCCTTGCCTCTGGAACTTCAAGGTGGTTAATCTTTTGCATGTTAATGTCTCTTTCCAAACTACTTGCATTTAAAAATTTTTTCTAAATACTTCCACTTCATCTTCAGGAAATGCATTTGACCCTTTTAGAAACATTGGCAGAAGAAAATATTTTCTTCCAACTTTGGGAACTATCTTAACTTTCCCATTTCCTCTCATGTCTAAGGGAAGCTCTTTAAGAAACTATCTTCACTCAGGGGAGTGTTCACGAACTGGCCAGCAAGTCTCTCATAATTTAACAACATTACTTCTCTATTATCTTTATTATTGTTCTAGTCTGTATTTTTTTCCTTTGGAGTGTTTGCTGCATTGTTAACTTAATATAGGTTTTTTCCCCCCATTATTTCCTCTACTTGTCTTGATGCACATATTTTCTCTCTTAGTGTCAAAATAAGGTGATGGTGAATTAGGAGTCCCTTCTGAGCTGAGAATACTTTTGTAATCTGGTAACCTTTGGCATGAAGCACATATCCTAGTGAATGATGGAGCACTTAAGAGTGATTCACCACTGAGCATTATAGAAAATAGGCTGAGGGGCTCAAAAATTCAAGGCAAGTTCCTTCTACTCAGCGTGGTGTATATACTGTACTCTCACTTTTCTACCCCTTATTATGTGGTTAAGAGAGAGGAGATAATGATGGCTTCCTAAAGTTACCTATAATGCACTCAAAACTCTGTTAGGTGTAATGGTTTTAAAAGGTAGAATGAAAACACAGCTAGGAGATCAACACAAAAGGAATCATTTTCTGATAGAGACAGTGAGCCTGTACTCCTCTTGATACACACACACACACACACACACACACACACACACAACTCCTACTAACTGTAATGGGAATTATGAGTGCCCCATTAAAGGAGAACATACTCCCCAAATGGGTTAAGGGGATATTAATTCTACCTCAGAGTTTGTTTGTATTGATTTAATTTTTTGTAGTAAAATAAAATCTTCTATTTTTTAAAGGTAACCTTTAGTATTCAATATATTGTCTTTTGAACTGGGGATGTAAAACACCAAAACTAACTGTCAGGTGAGATTTAGTTAACGACAAACCCTATGTAAAGGCTAAGTCAGACCCATATTGATTACTTTTCAGGCTCCAAATATTGGCCTGTAATGTTCCTCTTTGAATAAATATTTATTCAACACTTGACCCTACTGACTTTTGGCAAATTTCAGGATGGTTAAGATTTTCTATATTAACATAGAAATGAGCTTCTATTTGTACAAAACTGTTAATCAACAATGTGCCCAGAAAATGCTTGCATCATGGAAAAAACTGTGGTTTGCTGAATAATCTTTTTAAAAAATATTTTAGTTATAAATGGACACGATGCCTTTATTTTATTCACTTATTTTTATGTGGTGCTGAGGATTGAACCCAGTGCCTCACACATGCTAGGCAAGCGCTTTACCACTGAGCTACAACCCCAGCCCCCTGAATAATCTTTTCAGCTATATATGCATATGAAAACCTTGATCACTCAGATAATTAGCTTTTAAAATGTTGTCTGTGTATGTCTGATTGCATGTGTATGTATGTACATGTGGATTTGCGCACACATAACTTACACACTGAGAAATGTTTCCGCAAATGTAACACTATCTCCTGAACTCCCAAGCCATATATCTGACTCTCCATTGGATGTCTCCTGGAGACCCAACGGGCACCTCAGATTCAACATGTCTGAAACTGAACTGTCATCCTTCCCAGCAAGGCTGCCTCTCCCCTGTTCCCCATCTCACTGAAGAAAGCCACTATTCCTTTAGTCATCCAAGCCCCGGTACTACAAAATCATCCTACTTCAGATTCCATGTCCCCCATTCTACCAGTGTCAATTTCATCTCCTAAATCTCTTTTGGAGGCAACAGAAAACCATTTGGAATGCTATGGACAGGTTGTAGCAAGCATGAATCTTGCATCAGATTTAGGCAGATGTTCTTCCTGAGAGACATGTGGCAGCAGGACCTGTCAATCTAACCCCAGTGACTGATACTGTGAAGATTCAACTAAGATAGGTTGTGGATTCAGAAAACAAATAGATTAGGGGAAGTATGAGGCAGTAGTAAGGGGATGTCAGAGGTAGAGGCATAAGATGGGGAATATGCTCCTGAAATTGAGATGGCAGGCAGGGGACTTGGTCATATGTGGCTTTAAAAAGGCACCAGTTGCTAGAAGTAAGATAAAAGGTCAGAACTAGACCAGCAGCAAACACCTTTACTGGTGTGGAGACACAGAGCTGTCCTGACATTTCTCTGACAGTGGAATCAAATTAACCTCAATGGCTAGAATAGAAATGTAGGAGCAGGTAGGAGGTAGATGGCCCCGGCTATCAACTTCTAGGACTTTGGGGCCAATGAGGTTAATATCTTTGCTATGCTGGTGATAAGTCTGTCACCAGCAGCCCTCCTTAATTTTAATTTACTACTTAAAATGCTTTTCTCTGAATAATTGCACTATTTCAAAAGAACAGTATATGCGCCATGCATTTGGCTTCCCTCAGACGTATCATAGATTGTCAAGGTACCTGGATAAAGACAGTAAATTGCAGGAAGACAGAGCCCCATCTTGTTTGGCCACCACTCTAACCGCAGCCCTGAGAAGAGTGTCTAGCTCATGGTGGAAACACAAGAAACAGTTATTGAGTTTTGGTTGAATTACTGTGTAATCACAGTGGTACTTATTATTTTGGACCTTACAGATTTAGAATTCTAATAGTTCAAACATCACAGACTATAATCTTGCTTTTGACAATGTAACAAATAAAAAAGGAAAATTAGGAGTGATGCCCAATATATTGTTTTCAAACTGCTCTATAGCAAAACATTTGGATTAAAATCAATAAATGTGCTAATTAGTAATAAATTATTTTTGACACCCAAAGAACTCATAGCTATCTTAGAAAAATAGTAGTATGGTAGGAAATAAATAGGCAAAAATAGATTATAAAGGAGTAAGTGCAAATAGCTAATATGTGTGAAAATGTTTAATCTCAGTAGTAAATATATATGAAATAAAGCAAGGAAGTATAATTTTGTAACTATCAAGTCAAAAACTATTTTGAACTTGTAGGCTTCAGTACATACAGATAAACACTCTTACATGCTGTTCATAAACATGAACATTTTTGGCAGTTTTTAGGAAAATAATTTGCAGTGCCTAAAAAATGTTCAACATTAAACAGTGTGTTCAATAGAGTCCACCTCACAAAAATAAATTATAAAACAACATTTCAAAGATTTAACATGGCATTATTTATTATTTTGAGCAATTAGAAGTAATCTGTACTGGGCGTCGTGGTGTACACATGTAATGTAAGCAACTCAGAGGCTGAGGCAGGAGGATCACATGTTTAACGCCAGGCTCAACAACTTAGCAGGGCCCTAAACAAGACTTTGTCTTTTAATAAAAAATAAAAAAGGGCTAGGGATGTGACTCAGTGGTTAAGTACCCATGGTTCAATCCCTGGTACCAGAAAAAAAAAAAAAAAAAGTAATCTGGATGTCTGATTATAAAAGATAATTGGAAAATAAAATATAATTGGAGTCAACTACAGGAAATATGGAAGAAACTTACCCTGCTACAAATTATGTTTCTGAAGAGTTAGAATATGAAAAAAAATCTTTTGTTGTAATGCTAAGTGAAAAAAATAGTTTGTATATAGAATACAATTTTATGATTTTAATTACTTGTAAACAATTGTGTAGAGAGAAATTTTGATGTCAGTTCACCAAAATGTTAACAGTGAGTACCTCTGGGTGCTGAAATAGGACACAGAAGAGGAGTTGGCACAAGGGAGTTAGATGGTCCTAGAGGAAAAGTTTTCATCAAACAGGTGGGAAGAGAGACCAGACCTCAGAAAATCACCTCTGCAACAGGCATAGGGATTGTAGCATGGGAGAAAATGGCATCGTTAGTAGCCTTGGATAATTAAGGCTGAAAAAGCTTTGCTAAGAGCTTGGTGCTGAAACAGTGTTCGTCAAACTGTGTTCCATAGGATGCCAGAATCCAGAGCAGGCTACTTAGAAATTCCATAAGCTTCTGATTTCATTTTTTTTTTTCAACATTTAAATTGCTGTTAAGGTGACAGTTACCATCCATTAACCCCAGTTCAAATGTTCATGTTTATCAGAAGTGTGCTCTTCGATTATAAGAAGTAAATGTTGAATGTTATAAAGCTGAATGTATAAAATGAAACCAGGCTGATAAAATGTTTTCTTATCTGCTTCACATACTGGGGTTTTAAAGCCAATTTTATTGAAGAGAAAGTTCTTCTGTTTAAAAACAAAAGGGAAAACTGGTACCTTCTTCTCAGGAGTTCTTTGTACAACTGAGTCAGGGTCCACATTACAAATGCTAATGAGTCCTCACCTAGCAGCTACCCAGCAGCCTGCCTGAGCTGCGCCTCCACCCTGAGCCTGCCCAGTCACATCCCCACTGACTTCCTCTTCTGGAGCCAGATGCCTTCCAGTTATTTCACATTCCGCATTTTCTGGCCTTAGTTCCACCTCACTCCTTATATCTTCCCCTGTGTTCCCTCTTTCCTTAAGTTTGACCATGCTTGGGTGGTGGTGGTAGTACTGGGTGGGGGAGTGGGGAGACTGTGAATGACTGCCAGTAGTAAAGAGAGTATTTCCTTCATATGATTTTTTTAGTGTTCATTTGAAAACATTTACTAAGCATTTATCAGGTACTGTGCTCTGTCACAAAGAACTTAGCGTCTAGTGGGAATGTTAAACAAAATGGCATGAAAATTTAGGGTTATAAGTACTCAAAGGGTGGAGAAGTCAAGATGGGTTTCTAACAGCAAATAATATGGGCAAATAATATAGACTAGATGGCAGTTAGGTGAACAAATGAGAAAAAGTATTTCTGATAAAAAGCAGAATTAGGTATAATGTGGGCAAAAGTGGCACAAGTTGAGTTGGGGGTCCACATTACAAATACTGATGAATTTGGATTTTATCTTGATGTAAATAGAGAGCAACTGAAGCATTTTAGAGCAGAGAAGGCATATGTTCTTGTGTGTGTGCACATGTATAGTGGGTGTTTATGTGTGTGCATGCGTATATATCTATGGCAATACTGGGATTGAACACAGAGGTGATTTGCCACTGAGCTATATCTCAATCTTTTTTTAAAAAATACTTTAGTTGTAGAAGAACACAATACCTTTATTTTATTTATTTATTTTAATGTGTTGCTGAGGATTGAACCCAGTGCCTCACACATGCTAGGCAAGCGCTCTACCACTGAGCTACAACCCCAGTCCTATCCCAATCCTTTTTACTTGATTTTTATTTATTTTTTTAAGTTTGAGACAGGGTCTTCCTAAGATGCTGTGGCTGTCCTTGAACTTGTTTGTGATTCTCCTGCTTCAGCTTCTTAAGTTGCTGGGATTCAGTCAGGCACCACTGTGTCTGGCCTAATTTTTTTTTTTTTTTTTTTTTTGGTGCTGGGGATTGAACCCAGGGCCTTGTGCTTGCACAAGGCAAGCTCTCTACTAACTGAGCTATATCCCCAGCCCCCTGGCCTAGTTTTTATTTTTAAAAAATATTTTGGTAATTGTACTGATGATAATTGGGTGGAAACCTAAAGCAGAGTTAGGGAGTCTAGTTGGTAAATTAAATGAGAAATGATTAGATGAAATTAGACAATGGGAGAGCTGGGAATCAATCTGAGGAACATTTATAAGGTAGAAGTTATAAGGTTCCAAAACTAATTTAGGGCATGGGACACATGAGAGTTCTGAGCTGTATTATAATTCAACATTTATATAATGGATTTTGGGAACAAGTGATTTTCTATGAGTACAATTTGAATATAGAAATACATGAATATAAAAATTCACATACTAATATACTGTAATTGACTAAAGCAGAGCCAATAGGTTAAAGAGATGGCTTACTCAAATTAGGATAATTCAAGGTTTGTGTACCCAAGGGACTAATCTTTTCTCAGGTATGGGGGATAGGTGGGAGAACCACAAGTGATACTGCAGGAACCAGCTTAGAACCCATGGCTACAGAGGTTTCATCATCTGGAGGATGTGGGGAGGAAGATGAATGAAAACCAGGAAGCAGAAAAAATCCTGCAGGGGGAGCTGCCTTGAGAGCAGTAGTGACCTTTGCCCAAGAGCCCAGGCAGCTCAGGTGAACTCACAGGGAGGAAACCTGGAAAGCAAGTACCCTAACCTCGCTCTCCCTCTGATCTCCTCCTGGGTCTTCTTCCCATTGACTAAACCCAACCAGAAGCCAGAAGGCAAGGGAGGCAGAAAACAGTGAGAAACAATGGAAGTGCGTCTGGAGGGGCAAAGAGAAAGGATCAGATGATACATTAAAGGCGTTTTATTTTTTTATTTATTTTTTTTTTTTATTCTTTTATTTACTTATTGATTCATTGAACACAAATGGAGTACAGCTATTGTTTCACTGTTTGTACACAAGGTAGAGTCACACCATCTGTGCATTCATGCATGTACACAGGGCAATGGTATCTGTCACACATTCTGTTATTAATTTTATCCCCCACCCACCCCCACCCCTCCCTTCCCTCTATGCTAGCTATCTTTCCTCCATTCTTGCCATCTTTCCCCCCCACATTATGCATCATCATTCATATATCAGAGAGACCATTCGGCTTTTGGATTTTTGGGATTGGCTGAGGCGTTTTAATTCTTACAATAGAATAAAGCATTTGTTTCTGGTAGGCAACCAGGCATTGTTAAGTTTTAGATTTCAACTGATTACATTACTAACTTCAGGTAAATAATAGCTCATCTCAGGGTAGCTACATGTCACAAAATAGAGCAATACCTGCAAGAATGCAAGAAGGTGGGTGGGGGGAGGCGAGAGAGAGAGAGGGAGAGAGTCATTTATGTGTTCATTCTTTTTACATTTAAGGACAATGTTTCTCAGAAATGAGACCAATGTATGTTTTGCCATTTGCATAAGAAGTTGCATGTGAAAACTTGAGTTAATCAGTACCACATTTCTCATTAACTCTAATAATAGTTAAAATTCCTTTCTGGGCATCTGTATGCAATGGCCCAACGCTACCCTTTATTTTGACTGGTTGGATACAAGGGAGTGAGGTAGATAGAGGACTTTAGAATTCTTTATAGCCATTGTATTTGATGGGGCAAATTTATAGCACTGCTTTTTTCTTGATTCAAATTTAAACTATTGAAGAGAGACAGACAGAAGTCAGGTAGGTTTCCTTGGAACATCTGCTTCTGTATAGAAAACCAGAGGAATGTATGTGCGCTTTCTTCAGGCCAAAGGAAAAGAAGATGCCAAAGAAGAGGAAGAAGGAATCTGCATATACTCAGTTTTTTTCCTCCCAAACACCAACTGATAATTTTCTGCTCCTCTTGCAGGACAGAGTTAGGAGAGGTGATGGAGAGGGAATAAAGTGCCATCCTGGAGAAGATGACACCACAAGGGAAATGAAAGGTGATTAGATTGAAAGTGTTTCTCCAACAGAAGGCAATATCCCAGCTAATTGGATTAGTTACTAAGGAGTATAGGAGGGGAGGAAAATTGAGGACTTCGTTTGGGAAATGTTTGATCTGAGGGGCCAGTGGTATCAAGATAAAGATATCCGATGTGATGTATCATCTATCAAAATGTATAAATGCATTCTACTGTCATGTACAACTAATTAGAACAAACAAAATTTTAAAATTTAAAAATAAAAAAGATATACAATAGGCAGATACATATATGGATCTGGAATTCAAGATAAGTGTTAGGCTGGAAAGGTATGTTTGAAAGGCATATACAAATGGATAAATGGAAGTTGAAGATTGATGTGGATAATAATGCTTTGGGTTTAATTTAGATTAAAAAGAGAAGAAACGAACCCTATATGGAACACTATAGAACACTCACATTCAAGAACAAGTGAAAGTGTTTATAAAGGTATTGGAGAAAGGTAGTAGAAGAAAATCCAAGAGAAAGTGTTATTTCATAAGCTACAGATTCCAGAAGAAGAAAGCTGCCACATGCTAAAAGAGGCTATGCAAAGTCGAGACTTTGAGTCTCAGACTATACTATTGTGTGTAATTTGGTCAAGGTTATCATAGTAAGACAGTTTCAGAAGGGTCCCAATGAATCATTTAGGATGAGCTAACACAGGTAAAGGTGTTCGGGTAGAAGAGTTTCTTTGCTCAATTCATACCAGATTTTTATTAGACACATTTATGATGTGAGTACAGAAATTAGGAGGACATGAGAATGAGCCCAAAGTTGGAAAGAGATTTTGCTTTAATTTTCTAGCCTCTCCTCAGAGTCTGGAACATCTAAAAGTGTTAGAATGGGGTAGGGGGCAGTAGGAAGTCATTCAAGTGTGTGACCTGGTCAACACTGATAACAGTGAAAGAGGGCCCCAAACCTTAGGAAAGATCTGAAGGTCAATGTCTTATGGCTATTTTTTCTTTTCTTTCTTTCTTTTTTTTTTTTTTTTTTTTTTTTTTTTTTTTTTTTTTTTTTTTTTTTGTGGTACTGGGGATTGAACCCAGGGCCTTGTGCATGTGAGGCAAGCACTCTACCAACTGAGCTACATCCCCAGCCCTCTTATGGCTATTTTTGAAGGCAGATTAAATCATTAGTTTGTAGTTGGAAAGATAAGTTATCCAGCACATCCAATATTCCAACCAGATCAATTTACTAAGGTACATTGGTTTCAAATCATAAATCATAATGTGTTGATTCAATTTTAAGAAGGGAAAAATCAAGTAAAATACTTACACTAAATAAATAGGTCATCATACAAAAACCCGAAGCTGAGAACTGAAAGAATAAGAGCACCCATATCAAAATACATCTCTCTGTGTGTCCCCAAAATTATCTGTGATTGACTTATCCATCTCCAGAGGGTTTTAGGGTCAAATAAGTAAAAATAATAATAATGATAAGGAAACCCATGTAACATATTTAGAGCCATGGCTAGCACATCATTAAATTCCAATGAATGTTTATTATAATACTATTATCCCTCCTAGAGGAAGTATGGACATAGGTAGAATTTCTCTACCTATACTTGCAATAGACAATTTGGGATTTAGAGGCCTCTGGAACAGTAATTTTTAAATATTTCTAACTCATTAAAGCAGCAGATAAAAAAATATGACCTCTCCTTGGAAAAAATACACCTACACACAAATATTACACACAATTTCAAACATGGGTTAAGGGTTTTTACCCTTTCAGTATAAAGCATTAGACTTTCTAGGGTGATCACACAGGGAGCCAGTGAGTGACACTATCAGCCTGTCAGCAGCAGTCACAGTTTCATCAGAACACTGTGCTAACTGTGGAGACAGGACACTCACATGTTTCTAAAAGAGGCTTTAAAAGAGTAACCTCATGCTGCCAACATTTACTAAGTAAAAATGTGTGTGCAGGCATATATTGAATATTATGGAAAATACAAAGGCCTATAAGGTAAGGGCCTCACCATCATGGTCTTAGACCATTGTGGTGGAAAAGTACTAGCTGAAAGCTATGCTCAAACCCAGAAGCACAGAGCAGGAAGCCAGGCTGCTGGAAATGGAGACTGGTTAGGCTCATTACTATAAAGTTGATGGCAAATTAAAAACATATTTACTGAAATGCTGCAATTGATAGAAGTGCCAGTAAGGTACAATTAAAGGACTTGTGTGGTGTTGGGGAAGACATTTGTTAAAAGATTTAATGATCTCAGATCCTGAAACAGAGTGGAAAGCCATAGTCATTAATGGCACTTCTGGACCACAATTATAATGTTTTCTATAAGATTATAACATCTGGCTTGTAACAAGGAGCAAGATATACCTTTTCAAAGGCATTTTTTAACTCCATGTTTTCAGATGAGAGAGGTGGTCAATTATGAGCAGAAAATGCTGTGAATGAAAAACCACGGCATGAGGCATGCCGGTTAGAGAAGTATTACTCATTAAATTTTTAAAAATTGCAAAATTGTACATAATAGTATGCTGATTAATAAGACTGTGACTGATGGTATAAAGTAACCCAAGTGTGATAATGGAAAATCCCTTTTTGATGTAAAGCTACATTTGATCTAAAAAACTTTAGCAGATAGATTCTCTTGTCTCCTGGATATGTTTGTATTTATTTCTTCATTCAGCAAATATTTACTGAGTGCTCTCTGAACAAGGAATGGTCATGAGTACCAGGAGACAATTGTGAGCAACATAATCAAGGGCCCCACACTCTACTGTACAATCGAAATACATCATTATTGATTGTGACAAGTGATGTGAAGGAACAACCAGGTGCATAATTGAAGTTCTTTTAAGATAAGGTGAAAGGCAGTTTCGGGGAGTTAGTTCAGTGAAGACCTGAATTATAAAGACTCCAGTCTTGAAAAGGTAATGGGGGAAGAAGGGAGGGGTGAGACTTAGGGACCCCTCGCATCTGGACTCTTTTCTATATTTAAGGCCTTCTCATTTTGTGAGTCTTTCCAGGAGGCGGGTTTCTCCAAAGCCCACTTACTCCTTTCGCCAGCCCTCCTTACCATCAGGATGTGGATATGTGACCCACACCTGGTCAGTCAGTGTTATCTGCCCACAGCAGTGAATCAAGGGCTGATGATGCTAAGAAGCAGAGTAGAGGAACTGTTGTGGTGGCAGTGACTTTGGTAGTAAGATCCAGTTTCTAGAGCCCTGACTCCTCTGGTCTATGAGAGCTTCCTATCCAGGGGCAAAGACCAAAAGTCCTCTTCCGACTGATTCTGGTTGTGATGTTTGCCTGAAGCTCTTTTTGTCCAGTCTTCATTGTTGTTGTTTCCTAAAATTTTTTATTTGTTCTTTTTAGTTATACATGACAGTAGAATATATTTGACCTATCATAGATACATGGAGTATAAATTCCCATTTTTGTGGTTGTAGAGTTATATGGTCGTGTATTCATATATGAACATAAGAAAGTTATGTCTGATTCATTCTGCTGTCTTTCCTATTTGGCAATAACTGCTTATGGGAGTTTTTAAGAAGAGAGTTTTCATGATTAAATTCTGAACTAAGGAAGTAATGCAGTCTACATTATTTTAAAGTAGCACTTTACAATAAGATAAGCACTAAAGCAGGGATTTTGTGTTGTTTTCCGAGCTGCAGAAGATTCTATTTAGTTCAATGAAATACTCCAAAAGACAGAGGGAACTAACATTCACAGGGTGTCGGCTATGTCATCAACTTTGGGTGGTAATTTATAGCGCATGTAATCCTCAATGTATCCCTGAAAAGTAGATACTAGTAGGCTTATTTTTCAAATGGGAAAGCTGAGATTCAGAAAGGTGAAGTAATTTGTCTGAAATCACATAACTTGTAACTGACAGGACTCCCAACAACAACAAAAGACACTCCAGCTCCGACTCTTCCTCAGGGAGTTCACTATCTAGCAAGGGATATGACAAATACTTGAAAACATAGCTAAGGTGGAATATTATTAATGTCTCCAGGGATGCACAGACAGTATCTTGGTGCTTCAAAGGGGAGGCAAACTCAAGACTTAAACCTCTGGGTAGGGTATGGTATGTTTTGGAATTTCTTGGCATGGGAGAATGGATAGCACTTGACCAGAAACGCCTTCAACTCCTGCCAACCATTAAGACCATCTGCTGAGGATGCATGTGACAGTCAGGTCTTGAAGAGAAAATGATAAACCCACCAAATTTCCCACTTCTGTTATGGGAACCTGTAGCCCTGGTCTTGCCTGCTCACCAGCTGCACCCATTTTACTATCCACTTGCCTCCTTTTCACTAAGCCCAGACACTTTGTTGTTCTCTCTTAGTTCCTTAAACACTTCATGTTCTCTTTTAACCCCCACTCCCATTTCAGATCTTTTTTTTTTTTTTTTGGTACTGGGGATTGAACCCAGGGGCACTCGACCACTAAGCAACATCCCCAGCCCTACTTTGTATTTTATTTAGAGACAGGGTCTCACTGAGTTGCTTAGGGCCTCTCTAAGTTGCTGAGGCTGGCTTTGAACTCAGGATCCTCCTGCCTCAGCCTACCAGGTGCTGGGATTACAGGCGTGCGCCACTGCGCCCAGCCCATTTCAGATCTTTTGCCCATACTGGTATACCACTGTTCTTCAATTTTGTACTCCAATCCTCCCCACCCCCGTGTTCATCCAGATTCTGAGATGAAATCACCAGGAACTGACTCTGTCTGATATAAGTCTAAAAGAAATGGATCAATGTGTATTGGAGGGCAAATGTGGTACATATACCCAATGGAATATTACTCAGCCATAAAGAAGAATGAAATTATGGCTTTTGTTGATAAATGGATGGAACTGGAGACTATCATGCTAAGTGAAATAAGTCAATCCCAAAAAAGCTAAGGCAGAACGTTCTCTCTGATATGCTGATTCACAATAGGAGGGGGTGGGGTGGGGGAGAAGGGGAGATTCACCACTTTGGACAGGGCAGAATGGGGGAAAGGGAGGGGAGATGAAAATGGGAAAGACAGTAGAATAAATCGGACATATCTTTCCTATGTTCATATATGAATACACAATCACTGAAACTCCACATCATGTACAACTGAAAAATGGGATCCTAATTAGAATAAGCTATACTCTATGTACATATAATATATCAAAATACACTCTACTGTCACGTATATCTAAAAAGAATAAATAAAAAAATTTTAAAGTTACTGCCATTCACTCAGTTCATTCCAAAAAAGTTACTGAGGGAAAACAAACAAACAAACATATTTTTCTTCAACCATCCTTAGAGAAATCATCTAGGGTATAATTAAAGCACTGGGTCCAAAACCAGAAAGTGGGTTTTGTTACCTTGAGATCGTAGAGGAAGATATGACTTAAGCCCTTATGGTCTTAACCCAAATATTTCCCTCATATAGTCTTCTCTGAGCTTCAGTCTTTTCCATTTTAAGAATATATAATCGTGTATGCTTTATACAATTGTCATTAACTGATCAAATATGTGACTCAGTTAAGCTACATCAAATATGTTGCTCAGTTAAGAAATAAAAAATTTAAAACATTATGAGATGAAAGTCCTAGAGCCTCCAAGCCCCTGGCTTCCTGACTTGCTTGAGCAACTTAAATCTAGTCTAATGAACTAGGGTCTTTTAGTATCCTTTTCTATCTTCCTTGACCCGATTCTTCAATATTCATTTCCTGACCTCTAATTTCCTTCCTGTTTCTTAGATTTGGGTGCAATTTCTTTTTTCGTGTCCGGGGATGTGTAAAGAAAGAAATGATTGCATTGTCAATGTGTGGTGTTCCACTTTAAATGGGAAAGAAGACAAAGTGGGACAGATTCTGTTTTCTTTCTTCTGCTAACTTCTGTCTACAAACCACAAGAACTTGTAACCAGTGAGAGGTCAGATGTGGAATGTCTTAATTTACCCAAGGGGGTTGTTTAATGACATCCTTTAAAACCCACAGCCCTCTTTTTAAAAATATCCACATTTTCAACATTTCAGTACTCATCTGGCCACTGAGAATACCACACAGCCCTGGTACTGGTGAAAACATGATCACCACTTTGCTCAAGGGAAGGGGTAAAGTTTTTGTTGCTTCTAAACACATATACAAGCGATCAACAAGCATATGGAGAAGTGTTCAACATCTCTAGTAATTAGAGAAATGCAAATCCAAACCACCCTAAGATTTCATCTCACTCCAATTAGAATGGCGATTATCAAGAATACAAGTAATAATAAGTGTTGGTGAAGATGTGGGGGAAAAGGTACACTCACATATTGCTGGTGGGACTGCAAATTGGTGCAGCCACTCTGGAAAACAGTATGGAGATTTCTCAGAAAATTTGGAATGGACCCACCATTTGACCCCGTTATCCCACTCCTCCATTTATACCCAGAAGACTTAAAATCAGCATAGTACAGTAATGCAACCACATCAATGTTTACAGCAGCTCAATTCACAATAGCTAGATTGTGGAACCAACCTAGATGCCCTTCAACAGATGAATGGATAAAGAAACTGGTATATATACACAATGGAATATTATTCGGCCATAAACAAGAATAAAATTATGACATTTTTAGGTAAATGGATGGAATTGTAGACTATCATGCTAAGTGAAATAAGCCAATTCCAAAAAACCAAAGGCAGAGAATGTTTTCTCTGATTAGTGGATGCTGATACATAACAGGGGGTATGGTGGGGGTGGTAAGGGAAGAATGGAAGAAACTTGGATTGTGTAGAAAGAAATGAGGGGAGGAGTGACAGTGAAGGAAGGAAAGATGGTGGAATGAGACAGACATCATTACCCTATGTACATGTATGATTACATGAATGGTGTGAATCTACATTGTGAACAATCATAGAAATGAGAAATGGTACCCCATTTGTGTACAAGGAATCAAAATGCAGTCTGTAAAAATAAAAATAAATAAGTGTAAAAAGAACACAAATGCAACAAATATCTACTGAGGAATGTTCTTACAGGATAATCAGGTCCTTAGAGTAATTCTTGGCAAATCACTAAATAGTTCAGCTTCTCAAGGAAAAGATAATATGCCTGCCAAGACGATAGGTGAGACAACTAGAAGTGTTTATTTGCAAAGAAAAGTATGGCAAGATGTACTCATTACATATGAAAGGAATGCATAAGTCAACCTTGCTGTATTCTTTTTGTATAGGTTGTGAATAGAATTATTTTAGGAGGATTTAACCCACTTGACTTTGAAAGTCTCAGTCCAGGGATGAAACATTCATCATGTCAAATAGGGAGGAATCAAGGTACCATCTTTCTCTTTGTGCCCAAATTAATCATTTATTTCCAGATTTCCAAGACCAAATTCTAGTTGATGAGAGGGAAGAAAACTGATGACTCAACAGATTAATTTTGAGGACTTGAACAATTATTCTGTCCTTGTTCATCTATAGATTTTTAGGTGGAATGTATCAATGGCTAAGAGAGGACATGTCAGCATCAAGAGATTGAAACATATTTGTTCATATGCTTAAAAACTCAACCAAGTTAATTTGCATTAATCGTGCCATTCTCTCAGAACACAAACTTCTCCCTGCACTTTGGTTTGGTAGATTGTCTAGTTCAGTGCAGGTTTTGTGTGTGTGCATGTGTGTATACACACGCATAGTCTTTCTGTGTGTTTAATTGCTAACAGAAGTGGGTAAAATTAAGTCATGCTTCAATTTAAAAGTTGTCATTCCATTGCATGAGAAAAAAAATCCATTTTATACTTTAAAAAATGGTTGCCATTTTAAATGGAATATTCTGTATAACCATTGAAATATAGCATCACAACCCAAATTCCATTTGAACCCACACCTGATGAGTATATAAGCCTTTTATGAAGAGTTACGTCTTCCCCTATTTTCCATTTTTCCTTTCAGAGCATTGAAATTTACTCAATGACAGGTCAAATATAAGGCATCTTATATTATGGCTGGTATGACATAGATGTCCAGTGAATGTTAGTTACTATCCTTTCCTTTCTTAGGATTTCCTTTAGCCTTTAAATTTTTGATTCAAATTATGCAGTAAAAACATATAATAATCATATAATCTTATTTGGTGGAAATTGCTACTTATGTGTATGTATTCATCTTGTCTCCTTGTATTGGTTTCTTATTGCTGCTGTAATAAAATGCCACACACTTGGTGGCTTAAAACAATACCCATTATGTCTTACGATTTGCAGTTTCGATGTCTGAAACAAGTCTCAATGTGCTAAAATCAAGGCATTGCCAGGACTGTATTCCTCTCTGGAGGTTGTAGGGGAAGATCTGTTTTCTTGTTTTTCCCAAATTCTGCAGGCAGCCCACCTTTCTTGGTCTATGACCAACTTTCATTTTCAAAGTCAGCAATGGCCACTCAAGTCTTTTGTACATGGTGTACTCTGATTTCTGCCTCCCACTTCCACGTTTCAGGACCCTGTGATTTCATTGAACCCATTTATGTAACAAGAACAATAATCTTACATGGTATAACTCCATTAATGATATTTTTCTCTGCATTTCTCACAGCAACAAGAGTAGATCTGTGATTTTGATTGATCCCCCTGCCCCCTGCCCCCCTCACCATACCAGGTATTGAACCCAGGGACGCTTAACCATTGAGCAACATCCCCAGTCCTTTTTATATTTTATTTAGAAACAGGGTCTCACTGAGTTACTTAGAGCCTTGCTAAGTTGCTGAGACTGGCTTTGAATTCACAATCCTTTTGCTTGAGCCTCCCTAGCCACGATTTTGGTTGATTCTTACACTAACAGAATAAAAATTCTCAAAGGATAATCTAAGGTGCTCTGGGGGTCTTTTGACTTTCAGGTGGTATGCAAGCTGCATTAAAATTTGTCAGTGGCTAGGCAGAGTTCCACACACATGTAATTGCAGCTTCTTCGACTGAGGAGGAGGATCACCAGTTCAAGGCTAGCCTTGGCAACTTAGCAAGACCCTGCTTCTAAATAAAAAATAAAAAGGGCTGGGGAGGTAGCTGGGGGTAGAACAATCCTAAGGGGTCAGTCTCCAATACACACCCATAGAAATGTTAATGACATTGCATTGCACAAACAAGAAAGTAAGACAAGAAAGAAGGCATGACGTCTGAGAAGATAGTCTAGGTCAGAGAAGAAGGGAATTCTTAGCATATAGGAGGCATGAACAGGACCAAGCCAGATGGGAGCCTGAGGTTGCAATAGGGATGTTGCTAAAATTCATCTTCCAGTTTTGCAGCTCAGATGTGTGAAATGAGTCTCTTTGTGCTAAAATCAAGGTGTTGGCAGGACTATGTTCCTCGCTGGAGGAACTGCTAGATTGAACTAAATTAAAATGAAACTCCTCGATTACTTGGTGTATCTGAATATATTGAGAAGATATTTATACTTCTTTCAGTGACTTTTATAATGAATAATAAAAAATTAAGCAAATAAGAATACTAGGCAATTATTGCTAGGTTGGAGGAAGGACATTATACCCTAAAGAAAAAGTACTTACTGTATACTATGTAGCTTGCCTGTAAAAATAACAAAATGATAATAATATCAACATTGAATTTTGGTTAAATACAAATTATCATATAATTGCCTATGCAAATGAAAAGAGGAGATGTGTTGCAGAGAGGGTATACATGGCTAAGCATCAAATTCTCAGGTTCCATAATAGGAAGTTGGAAAAAAATTTAAAACTTTAAAAAAAAATCAAGAAATAGCCTAAGAATATTATTTAGAAATGAGATCAATCATAGAAGAAACAGCTAAAAGTCCAGATGTTACTGGTAGGGAAGTTTGGAGCAGGGTCCTTGTAATCCTGTTTGACTGTTTAAGCTATGTATGGACATGATTTAAGCAAAAATTAGAGTTAAGATGAAAATTCACCCTTATTCACTTTGAAATTAAAAAATAAAAATCCCTATTAGTATTCTTTTTTCTTTTTCTTTCTCTGCACCTGATCCCCCCTACCTTTGGCAAGTAGTAGTCTACAGAAACTCTTATTCTAACCATGGTGATTTTCATTGTCGTTTTGGTTCTAAAAGTTGAAAGACTTCATTATGCTTTGACCAATTATAAATGTGTCTACATGCAATGAGACCATCCAGGTAAATGTCCTCAGATGGTGCCTGTACACAGGAGTCAGGAGTACAGTTTTGGGAATAATATGAATGGAGTTGAAGATAGTGTGGAAAAGGAAGCAATCTTGTATTTCTGTTAGATTGATGCAGTCCTTGTTCTCCAAATGTGTTATTTTCTTAGCTACCATTCTTTATATACGTTTATAAAACAATCATAAAAATCCTCACCACTCCTTATATGACCTTTTAGCTTATTTGAGGCTGATCATGTATGGTAGGTTTTTTTAATAATTCACAAAATGATATATCCAGAGGAGATAATTCAGTTCAATTAAGCTTGGGCAGAACCTCTTCTCTCCTTCCTGCTATTTCATTTTTTCCCTCTCCTTACTTTCTGTTCTAACTATGATGAGCATGTGGTTGGCAAAGATTTAAGAGGCACGGAGATGCTGGGCACAGTGGTTCACGCTGTAATCCCAACGGCTCAGGAGACTGAGGCAGAAGGATCACAAGTTCAAAGTCACCCTCAGCAACTTAGAAAGGCACTCAGCAATTCAGTGAGACCCTGTCTCTTGTTAAAATACAAAATAGGGCTGGGGATGTGGCTCAGTGGTTGAGTGCCCTGAGTTCAATCCCTGGTACCAAAACAACAACAACAACAAAAAAAAACCACAAAAAAAAACCAAAAAACAGGCATGGAGACAAGAAGTTTAAAATTAGAACAGTTCAGGAAGTCAAGTAGGGTTATCCCAAACTCTCAATTGTGTAAATTTCTTTTAACGTGCCAAAGGTTATGGAGTTATAGGTTACTTTTCATTCTACTTGTTTTCTGGGTTAGGAGACCCTAGTGTTCATTATACCTTTCCCCATGAAGCTGTACAGTTTGATTAACTGGTTCCAGGAAGAAGTGTCTAGAAGCAGGAGGAGGTGGCAAACCAGCCCGAAGAAACCAGTTAAAGAATAGCAGATTGCTCGAGCAACCTGAGGCATAGGGACAGTTTCCATGACTGAACAATGACAATGACTCTGTTCAATTGCAGTTCATTCATTCAGCCAATATTTCTTGTGCATCCTGGTGCCTGGCACTGTCCTAGATGCTGGGGACACAGCTGTGGATACAGTGACACAATTCTGCCTAATTGAGATGCAACCATGTAAATTAAGAAGAGTACAGTTGAATTTCCCACCCCATAATCAAGATCCAATCCAGAGTCCTTACTTGGCAGCATTTGACCAAAAGTTTCATAGAAAAGACACTTTCTCATGAAATTTGCAGTGTACTCAGATATTCTGAGCCTTTAGGAGAAACAAGCTTTATTTCCACAGCAGTTTGCCCTCCTCTACATGCGCCCCCTAAGCCATCTCTCAGAAAAAAAACTGAATTCCATGAAAAGCCACTACTACCCTGTAGTAAAAATCAGTCCCTAATGATATTACACTTGCACAAATTGAAATGGGGTTAAAAGCTCAGATTGTGGATTCTTAGATTTCTTGCTAAGCTGGAAGCTTTTATGGTGCTCACTTTAAATTGAGAGGCAGAGTTTAGACCCTTTTGTTACTTAAGAGACTGAGCAAATTAGCAAGTCCGAAGCAAATCTTTTTTTGATTACTGAACTATTACAAATGCCTCCTGGCCAAAGAATAACCTCTCTCCAGAGGGAAATGTTCAGCGGGACCTTTTGCTTAAATTCATAAAATCTGTTAAAGCAAATCTCTCACATTTCCATTAAGTCAGTAAATTACTTCTATGGAAAGAGGATAAAATGCTGGCGGTAAAATGGCTGGACTATATTAATGATGGGAGGTGGGGCTGCGGAGGTGGAAGAATTGATGCTACATTTACTGTGCAGAGAATTTCAGCCTTTTTCACATGTTGGGCTAAATGTAAATGATGTCACCTTCTCCTCCCTAAGTGAGAGGCAAAGTTATCAGGCCTCAGAGGCTTCACAGAACACGATGTGTGGCTGACATTAAAATGACTACAAGGTTATTCCTTTCCATGTCTATTCTCTTGGATATTTTTTCAAGATTTTATTGTAGATGGGAAAATGCATAATGCTATGGGAAACAAAGCCCTAGCTACATTCTTGCTACTGGATCATCGCCATTCTATCTCAATGCTGATTGAAATCCAAGACTTTGTATCGAAGCCTTAATGAGATGCTGGCAAATATCTTTCTGCCCCGCTGGAAATGTAATCTTTCTATTGAACATTTTGTCCCAGTGAATTTCATCTGCAACAGCATTTTGCATTTGAATCAGAGAGGTCACTGCTTGAGAGCAGAACATGTGGTGCTGGCTCCGTTCACTTTTGGGTGAAATTGATCCCCAAAGGTGTTGAAAGTAGAGGGCAGTGAGTTGTTACAGGTAATTAGCTCATTGTGTCATTCGGATGATTAAAGTCATAATACTGCTGTCCGTTTTGTTGTGTTCCTAAATATCAGATTTTCCTATAAAAAATGATCTACCAATTTCATGTCCACAATGCCTCCCAAGAACTGTGTCATTATGTTGACTCTTAATGCATGTTGCTTGCTTGCATAACACTTAAGGAAACTCATGTATGTCGTAAGTTGATTTTAGTTGTCCCTTAAAAAGGTCGTATATTTCTACATTTTCTTTAGTTTCATGTGAAAGAAGTAGTTCAAGCTGTGAGCTTAGGTTAACATTTAAAGTTGAACTGTTTTCTTCCTTGCCTATCCATCAGCAATTTTTATAGCCATTGAACATGGTTAATCATCAAGCAAATTGCTAAATTGTATGCTTATTTGCTAGGGTTGAGATGGCAGAAATGAAAGCATCTAGTTATTGGCCTTATACAGACCAGATAAGAAACAATAACCAAATATATTTGTAAATTTTTGGCCTGGTAGTTAAATAATTTATTCCTTGTCTATAAGCAATAAAGCATATCATAGTAGGAAAAGCATATATGTATGTATATACATACATCCATATGTATATACATATATATGCACATTTTTAAAGTAAATGTATGCTACCAAATATAAAACTGTTGCATCCCATGCTGTGTTAATATCAAAAGACTGAGCATTTAACTGCTATATGGACATGGCTTTTACATCTAAATTTGCAAATCAAAAAGGCCTAGCAGAGTCTATTTTGAATTCACTTAAATAGTGAGAGCTTACTGTTCTATGCAGTATGATCAATTTAATCAAAAAATCAATAGAACTACTAGGGAGATTTACCTATATTAATAGATCAAAAGATTGAGCTATAAACTCAATTAGTATGACTCCAAGTGTGGAAGGAATTCAAGAAAGTAAGCAGCTAGAAAATGATAGAAGAATTTTAACTTTGAGTAAAAATAAGACCTATTATATAATTCCAGAGCAGTAATTTATTATTGTCATAATGTAACTTAGAGAAAGAATATGAAAATTTTGGTATGATTATTTAAAAAGCCAATAGAATTTTCTGTAAGTAGAAAATATATAATTTATAAGAATATTTAAATGTGCTTATTGAAATTTGCAATATATCTTTAAAATTTAAATCATATAAATCCTTTGAACCAGAAATTCCACTAAGGAAATTAGGGCTTAAAAAAGGTTTAACGTAATTAATTCCAATTGTCATAGTGCTTTTAATTACAACAGCAAAAATATTGGATAATCTAAGAACCCTACCCTATTGATAGGCCATGCACATTACTTATAATATAGAACAAATATATTCTCTATAATGGAATACTATGTAGCTATTAAAAGTGATGCTCTAAAAAAGTGATGCTATAGAAATATCATTGAAGAAACGGATTTATTTAAATATAGAAATATATTTGCAGTGTTACACTATGTTAAAAATTTTTTTTAAAAAGCTCAAAGCCAGGCACAGTGGCAAATGCCTGCAATCCCAGCAATTCAGGAGACTGAAGTAAGAGATCTCAAATTTGAAGCAGGTCTGTTCAATTTAGTAAGATCCTATATCAAAATAAAAATTAAAAAAGAAAAGAAAGGCTGTAAATGTAGCTTAATGATGGAACACTTGGCTGGAATGCATGAAGCCCTGAAGTCAATCTCCAGAAAAAAAAAAAAAAAAAAAAAGCCCACTTTACACAACAGGATATGCTCAATGCTTTTATTTTAAAGATACTGACTTTTTTTGGGTACCAGGCATTGAACTCAGAGACACTTAACCATTGAGCCACATCTCTAGTCCTATTTTGTATTTTATTTAGAGTCAGGGTCTCACTGAGTTGCTCAACTTTTGCTAAGGCTGGCTTTGAAAGAGAGGGCCACCGCATCTGGCAAAGATATTGATATTTAAATTTTATTTTAAATTTTATAAGAACAACAAATTATTCTCAATACTTTCAGGCAATGAGTGATATTGAAAAAGACAGTCCTTCTTTCCAAGAAACATAATTAAATTAACCATTTTTTTTACTACTTCCTGTAGAAAGGTAAAGGGCAAGTCTATAAAAACAGGGATTTGCTCAGAGCAGTCACTACATTTTCCCTGCAGCCCCCCTTCTCCTTCAGCCAGGCTACCTCGCTTTTGCTGTTTGACCACAAAACATTCAGAGATGCTCTTCTGACTAATTGGTCAGGGTCTAAAGCTAAGAGATCATTGGACTGCCTGGAGGTAGTCTAGTGACAAACCATCATTGGTTTGTTGAAAGAAACAAACAGTATCGCTAGTTTTTTTGAGGACTGGCTCTAATGAAATTGGCTCTGTGATACCTAAAGGAAATGGGAACTTTTGGACCACAGCCTGCTGGCATTGGAAGCAACTGCCTGACCTGAAACAGAGCACATCTGCAGAGATGAGACATGCACAGGAGAACTGGCACAGAAGAGACAATCCTAGGGACTGCTTGGATATTTGATGGTGAGCCTTATCCTTGTCACTCTGTGTCTCTTCCGTCAGAGCACAAGTTAATTGAACAAAGGTTGATTAGCTCATAGTTTTGGTTTTAGATATTTACTATAGTTGAGATTAACAACTGAGATCCTAATCATGATATTCCAACATGCAATGGATTATTTTACAGCAAGAAGCAGTTCATTGTCTTCTGTCCTTACAGACAGGTTGAGAGCCTGAATTATAGCCTGAGAAGTTTTGATGGATTATTTGTTTCTCCCCAGTGTTACCATTTTTTCTTTATTAAGAAGTTACTATGCATTCAGTTCTGTGCTAAACATTTTACACGCACTAAATTTTTACATCTACCCTGTAGAGTAGGCATTACCTACTCCAATCTATAGATGAAATAACTAATATTTAAAGATTTTAATTCTTTCTCAAGTTTACATAGAATAAGCAAAATGGTAGAATCAGGTCTATTATAAAGTCTTGCTCTTAAACACTATTTTTAGATCATTTGGGATGTTTTTTGATGCAAATAACATAAAATCCCAACTCAAATTGTCTTAAACAAAGAAAATGTCATACTTTATGTGATCAGAAGTCATGTGGCTCCAAGGGAATGTGCCAGGGCCCCAGACTCCTCTGCAAGGATTCTATTGGCTCTGCTTCCTCTATGTCTGGGCTTTCTTCTCAGACTGATAACAAGAGAGCTCATCAGTTCTAGTCATGGTATCTAGGCTGAAAACATCCAGGCCAAAAAAAAAAAAAAAAAAAATGGTGGAGGTGGAGGACTATAGACTGTCTTGTTTCTTTTTTAAGAATGAGGAACACTTTTGTGGAAATTCATCCTTCCCTGAAGACTTTCTTCTATGTCTATAGGAGGACTTCAGAATTCAGAATTGCTAGAATTCAAAATTGCTAGAATTCATTCATATGCACATTATTAAACCATTTACTAACAAGAGAAATAGGATTGCTGTTATAGGCTTAGATTAATCATCAGGGGTGAAATAGATTCTGATGACTAGGGAATTTGCATCACTCTATTATGTTCTACAAAATTGATTATTACTAATTAATTAGAATGCTTGAAACCAAATTTCAGGCCTATCACTAGCAATGCTTTAACTTTGGATATCAACATTACCCTGAGCTGTTTTTTTTTCCTTTTAACCTTAGTTTTCTCGGATTTATTTTTTAATATTCTAAAATACATGTCTTACAAATGACCTGTGAATAAGACCTCACTCAGAAAAGTCGTCTTTGCAGATATAATTAATTTAAGTATCTTGAGGTGAGATCATCCTGAATTACCCAGGTGACCTCCAAATTCATTGTCAAGTTTCTTTACAAGAGGTAGGAGAGAAGTCATTGAGACACAGAAGAGAAGGCCATGTGAGGGATGGACGCAGAGACGGGCATTTCATGACCACAGGCTGAGGAATTTCTGGAGTCACCAGAAACTGGAAGAAACAAGCAAGGATTCTCCCCTAGAGTCTTCAGGAGGAGCATGACCCAACCTGGACACCTGGTCCTCTAGCCACACATCCACAGATCCAACCAAGGGATGATTGAAAATATTCAAGAAAAATAATTGCCTCCTGGGCTGGATTTTTTGCCACCCTTCTCTGCTCAGTGGGAGAGTGCTCATACCTGCTTGCCTAGCAGGTATGAGGCTGTGGATTCCATCCCCAGTATAGAAGGAGAAGGAGGAGAGCAGGGAGGAGAAAACAAATGAAAAAATTGCATCTGTTTGTATCTGAACTGAACGTGTACAGACGTTTTTCCTTGTCATTTCTTAAATGCAGTGTATCAACTATATACATAATATTAATATTGACCCTAGGTATTACAAGTAATCTAGAGATAATTCAAAGTATATATGAGGATATGGGTAGATGAGATGCAAACACTATGCATATTTATTTATGTTTTATAGTACTGGGGATTGAACCCAGGGGTGTTCTAACACTGAATTACATCCTTAGCACTTTTCAGTTTTATTTTGAGATAGGGTCTAAATTGCCCAGGCTGGCCATGAACTTGAGATCCTCTTGTCTCAGCCTTCCAAGTGTGTGCTACTGTGCCTGACTATACTCCGTCATTTTACATAAGGGACTTGAACATCCTGGGGAAGGGAAACCAATCTTCTAAGAATACTGGGGACAACTCTGTACCTTGATTTCAGACTGTGGCCTCTAGAATTATGAAAAAATAAGTGGCAATTGAACCCAGGTCCCGGTGCATGCTAACCAAGCATTCTACTACTGAACTATACCTTCAGTCCCACATTTCAATTGTTTTAAGCCATCTAGCCTGTATCCATTTTTTCAGCAGCACAGGAAACTGATAGCAAGTCCTCCTTCTTGAATGGGCATCAGACTGACTAACTACAGTGTTAGGATTGAGAAAAATGGTTTCTGGCTAAACACATGAAAACTCAGAAGTATCTGTTTTGGATTACACCAATTCAGTTAAGTGTGTTTTTTTTGGTTTGTTTTATTTTGTTTTCTGGTGGTGGTGAAGATAGCTCATAAAAAGTGATACAAAGTGGACACTAGTAATCTTAATCATTGGGCAGAGCTACAGAATTAGTCCAGATTCTGTGGTTTGTGTCTGCTCTCCCTATAAACTGACTTACCTAGCTGACAGGACCCCCACAGAATTCTCATAGAAGAAGGATTAATTGGTGTTCTTTCAGAAAGACTTGCTCTACTTACTTTATATTTTACCTAAAAATGATGTTTTTTTCCATAGTATACTGTATTTCCAAAAAGAACTATTTTTTGGTTTTAATGTGGCACCTGGGCATTTACTGAATTTTTACAAAAACAAAAGTAAGTTCCAAATTATACACATTATGTGACTATAATTGCTTATAAACTACGTAATTATATTTTGAATAAAAGATTTGCAATTTGTAAAGAGTATTTAGTATTTAGTCACCACAAGCAAAGAAATTGTATTGATATGGAGGATTTTAAAATATTTACATTTTAACTAAATAAAGGGAAAAAGGTTTCAGGTTTTTCTTACAGAGAATAAAGTAATCTTTACCATTCAGAAATAATGCTCCATCAAGAAAATTGCATTTGTGCTATTTGAAAGGAAAGGAGAGGATATCTATGAAATATAAAGCATAGAACTGAAGGTTTATAGAAAAACCTGGAAAATCATCATAGCTTGTTTGTGAAAAGGCTCTTGCTTCTATGAAATTTTGATGTGTTCTTTACAGAGTTAAATTGTTTCCCTTCATTGTTGAGTGTCACAAGGCAGAAAGGTCTAGAATTATCATGTTATGAATGTGACTGAATTGGTTTCAAAAGTATTTCAAAATAGGTAATTATGAACAGAAGTCTGAAGTCCTCATTAAACAATTGTTATTATTTTAAATCACTGTGAGGTACCCCTTCCCCACTTCTAGGCAGTACTAATTGATCAGACTGAACACACATACACACAAAATGTATATTTGGAAATGTTTTTAACCTTTCTTAAAAAAATTTTTTTAGATGTCGATAGATCCTTATTCATTTATTTATTCATTTATTTATTTACATGTGGTGCTGAGAACCCAGTGCCTCACACGTGCTAGGCAAGTGTTCTATCACTGAGCCACAACCCCAGACCCTGTTTTTAACATTTTTAAAAATAAATGCCCTGATACCTGGGTTTTGGCCCAGTTTGTTTGTTTGATGCCTTTAAATCAAAAGTGCTCTTACTGATGGTATAGAAAAGGGAAAAGAAAGTGAATATAGCAGGAGTGAATAAATAGGAGAACGAAATGTGGGAAAGGAAGACTAGGGAAATGAGAAGAGGGGAGTCAACTTTAAAAACAGACAAATGGACATTCACAGAACAGAAATTTATCTGTTTAAGCAGAGACTTTAGCCAGAATTAAACTGTTCCAGAGAACAGAAAGACACAGAACATTACTTAATTTATTTTATGAAGCTAATTTACTTGACACTAAAAGCAAAAAGAATAATAAAGAAAACTTACAGGGCAGTTTTTCTCATGAACATGGTTGTACAAACCTTAGATAAAATATTGACAGTTTGAATCCAGCCATGTATAAAAAGGGTAATAAGCTATGATGAGGTGAGGTTTATTTCAGAAAAGCAGAGTTAGTTTAACCATCAGAAAATATTTTTATCATTACTATATTAACAAAATAAAGGAAACATCTGCATCTTTTGATGAAAGTAGGAAAAGGTTTGAGAAACATCAATAAGAATTCCTGATTTTAAATGATGTAAACTAGGAATGAATTGAAACTTTTTAAGCTTATAGATGGTATCTAATCATCACATAGAGCGAATATTAAATGTGAAATGCCATAATCATCCACTTTAAAATCATGAACAAGATAGGGATGCCCACTGTTAATACTACTTCTGGTTCAGCACCGTATTGGAGGTACAATGGAGAAGGAAGGGAGAAAAAGAATAAAACTCAATGATTTCAGATGATATGACTGTGTGCATAAAAATCTAAAGGAATGTATAGATAAATTATTAAAATTTGCTGGTAAATGAATGGAGTTAGAGAATATTGTGCTAAGTGAAATAAGCCAAACCCAAAAAACCAAAGGCCAAATGTTTTCTCTGATATGCGGATGCTAATTCACAATAAGGGGTGGGGGGGAACTAGGGAAAAATAGAGGTACTTTATAATAGGTAGAGGGGAGTGAAAAGAGGGGCAGGGGTATGGAGGTAGGAAGGATAGTAGAATGAAATAGACATTGTTATCTCATGTACATATATGACTGCATGACCCATGTGATCCTACAATGTGTAGAATCAGAAAAATAAGAAATTATATTCCATTTATGTATGATTTATCAAAATGCATATATGCAGTCTATTATCATGCATAACTAATTAAAAAAATTTAAAAAACATGTAAGTTGGAGTAAAACATTTGAAGTGAAAGCAATAAAATATAACTCAAGTTTGGCAAAGAAAAAAAAAACAAAGAAACACTACAAAAACAAAAATTCTGGAAGCTGTATTTTACATATTGAGAGCTATTTTCTGGATGAATTTAATTGGAGAAAATCTGTTATATGAACATGATAATACTTATTCTTTTATCTCCTGACACTCACAAATACTACATATGGTTAAAACAGCATGATAGTGTATTTTTACTTTAAAACTTTTTTCTTGACTCAAGGTGGAAAAGGCCAACTGTTAAACTGACACATGGCACATCTTTTTTCTGACCACTAAAGGGAAGGGCAGGAAGAAGCTGCCAGAGTAGCTCTGGGAGTTCCAGAGCTGCAGAGATGCCAGGGCTGGAAGGTGCATGAAGCCTCCTGTCCTAACCTGAGCATTTCTTACTTTTCATATACAAAATCTAGTGTCAACAGAACCCAAAGATAAGAGTGATTCCACATGGCTGCACCGTGCTTTTATATAAGTAGCATCCCTGATATTTCATATCTCCACTCCCCAAATCCCAAGTATTCACTCTCCACGACCTTCAGCTGTGACTAGGATGCGCTGTTGAGTGGCGAGTCTGCATGGCATGTGGTGAGGCACCCAGTCACTGCTGCAGGCAGGCCCACCCCTGCCACTGGCCCAGCCCTCGCTTCCCTGGAGATGAAGCCACAGAACACTCTGGAGTCTCCAATGCCTTGCCAGAGGTGTCTTCTCCAACAGCTGCAATCCACCCACCCCACACACTTCAGGGAGGGGCCTGAAGACCAAGAAAAGGTTTCCTTCTGGCCACAGTGACCAGCTCAAAGTGAATCAAGTCTACACTGGCTCCAGTGGTGCATCTCCGTCTATGATCCGTCAAGGGGAGCAAGTCCTGGTCTACATTGACTTAAGGCAAGTGAGTCCCCATCTACCCTGGCTCAAGGTGAGCTAGTATATAGAGTGAGCAGTAGAGGGAGGCACAGTGGTCCAGGCCTTGGAGACAATGGCTGGTGGGCTCTGGCCCTTGCCCAGGCCTCTCCCTTGAAAACAAAACAAAGCAAAACAAAACTGCCTTTTTTAAATCTTTGAAACATCAATTTTATTATACAATTTGTGGGGGGAAAAAAAAGAAATTAATAATAAATTTCTCCCAAAGCATGGGAGAAAGGACAAAGAGCAGGACAGGGGGACATGTCCCAGGGAATAGTCTCTATGGTGTTTTCCACAAGGCAAAGTCTCTATGATGTGTTCCGCAGGTAGGGGGAGAGGAGTCTTCAGGTGGATGCAGATGCACTGCTGCCTGGAATCCATGCAGAGAAGTCTGAGCCGGTCGCCACACCTCACTCCCACAGCATGATGTCAGCAAATCTAGAGCTCAGGGTCTTCTGGCTATCGGTCGCTTCTGTCAGTCTGGGCTGGATGTTTCCAGTGGAACCACTCTCTTTTTGGACAGCGACCTTTGGAAGCGTGGATGCATTTGGCGATCCTCCTTCTCACCCTCTTCCAACCCCAGCTGCTGTCTTGGGGTTGCCTGTGGAGGTACCCTGGGAGGAAACGTGGCTGGGCACAGGGTCATGCTGGGAAGCTAGGCTGGGAACAGGTGTGTCCTCGTGGAGGAAGCAGAGAGAGATGGCAGGCTTGCTGGCACTTCTAGCAGTCTTCTGCTGGGATGGCTTGGCCTCCTTGGGCTGCTGCTGCTCACAGGGCAAGGGAAGGGCAGGCTCGCTGGAACACTTATCAGGACAGACCCTGGGAGGACCCACTCCAATGGGGAATGACCCACTCCAAAATGCTCCACTTTCTCCTGGATTGCACAGGTTCTCTGGCTTTTGAGTATGAGGTACACCTCTACCATTGTGTTGTTGAATTTGTGACTTGCCACAGACACCCAGGTAGTACAGTGATCATAACCCATATAGATCATAGTTTTCAAGATTGAGGGATCTGGGAGTTTGGGGAATGCCTCCCTAGGAGAACTGGTTGAAGCTTCTTGTCCCTTTTGGGTTTCCCTTCTTCTCATGCCTACATGATCAAAAGGCAGGGAAAAGGTATCCAGGGATGATTGCTTGTGTTGGAAATTGAAATCCTTGCCCTTCCTCAGAGGTGTTAGCAACCAGTTGATGGGGAAGTGCTGTCTAGTTATTTCCTTTTCTTTGATAATCAGCTATCTGCCCTTTGCCTCAGTCTCATTCCCCAATCTGATTAAGGGAAGCCTTCCTGCTGTAAGGGGATATGGATGATGACTGCTATAGATGCTTCCTGCTGAGAGGGGGCAACTTGGGGTAAGTCGTTTGGATTTCCCTTTTAGGTATGTTTTGGATCAGTTGAGGGGTCCATGGTAAAGTCTGGCTCAGAAAGAACAGGCTATACAGTGATCTGGGAGATGGGCACGTCTATGAGAGAAACAAGAAGACATTAGTACTGGAATGAGATTAATACAAAATAAACATTGTAGCATCTGGAACATGTCAGTGAATATCATCATGATGATAGAAACTCCTAATTTTTCACCAGGAGGTGCAAGAGCTAAGAAGTTGTTCCCATGACAAGGCCAGTGGGGACATGGTCTATATATGGAAATAAAAATTTTTAAGGATATTGCCAGAGTTATCAGGAATGTGAACACAACATTTGGTTTTTATAATGTCATATATGACCCATAAGATGTAGTTAAGATATCTAATGCTATATGATTTTTGTAAAATACCTTTTTATTGGCATAACCTCTGTGTTTAGTAGAGATTCTTTTATTTCTGTCACTTAGGACTAGATAATCATACTAGCAAACAGATCAAGTCTGCCTATGTAGGACGTCAGGAAAATCTGTAGGCCTTAAATTGATGACAAAAAGCTTCTGACTCTGATTGTCTCTTTTGATAGTTATTAGGCACTCCTGTCTAAGAATCTTTCTTTCATAGCCTCCAGTCTTACTCCTGGTAGGGCTGACACAAGTGTACATCTTAAGTCATATTTAAAAAGAGTGATTGTCTTTCTTTTTAAATACCCAGGTATGGCTCTTGTCAGGTGTTTAAGACCAAGCTGGTCAAATTGACCTTGTTCCTATTTACTGTTAGAAGTCAGCTCAGTTTTCTCAGGGCATCATTCTTAGAAACTTATGAGCAGACTGTTAGCTCCTTTAGTGCCCTCTGACAGGATGGGTGGGGTCTTATTGACCACATGTGGCTTCCCTCAGAAGCATCAGGGAATTTTTTCTCTCTAATGATCCTCCTTTATGCAGCATACGCACTGGTTGGCTTCCTGTTCTCTAGGAGCTCATAGATCCCCCTGTTCAGGAGGTCATGTGGTCCAGAGTTGCAAAGCCCTTAGAGAATTCTCCTTGTTCCCTGGGCTCACACTTACCTCAGAGTGCAAGAGCCAAATACTGGCTATTTCCTTCTTGGCCCTTTTACTTCCTTAACTTTAGTCTCCAAGTTTTGGGTTAAAACAGCCAGTAAGCCATTTACACCAGTCTTAAAGTAGGAACACTGGGTTTTTACTTTAATGTCTATAACTTTAAAGTTATTTACCCCTTCCATTTAATCAGGGTCAGAATTAGTACTGAAGGTCAGCCTTCTATCTCATCTGTTCTATGGGTGATGGCCTGTTATCTCAAATTAATTCTGGTTGTTATATTAGAAGTTGTACTTTTGTAAGGCACTAACAGATAATAGTCATATAGCTTACAAGGAAAATACCAAATGAAATTAACATGAGTAAAAACCTATTGAGTTTGTATAATAGCTATGAATCAAGAAACATTTTTTTTTTTTTTGAACCAGGGATTGAACTCAGGGACACTCGGCCACTGAGCCACATCCCCAGCCCTATTTTGTATTTTATTTAGAGACAGGGTCTCACTGAGTTTCTTAGGGCCTCGCTAAGTTGCTGAGGCTGGCTTTGAACTCACGATCCTCCTGACTCAGCCTCCTAAGTTGCTTGGATTACAGGCGTGCGCCACCACGCCCAGCTAAGAAACATAATTTTTATAATCCCCAATCTTCACTTCCAACTTTAGTTTGGAGAATACCACCTTGATAAAATGCTCTTCTAAACCTTATATTTTAAAGACTTGTACACTTGAAAGATAAAAATACAACTAGTATACAAGGAAGCCAGAAACAGCAGCACAGTTACTCTGATGTTTTTATTAGCCAACTCTCCTTAAAAGTTTAGCCTTTAAAGAAAAATTCAGAATTTGTAGTGTAGGGTAATGCTCCAAAATAATAGTGCTTTAACCAGAATTGTACAAACCCTAATTCCTTTAAGACTAGTTTCTCTAAAGAGTAAAGCTTAACAGACACAAGAAATTACCCTGTTGGATAAGAGCAGATTAATGTTTTAAGAAATTTTTGTTACTTTAACACATAGAGGGTTAAACTTTGGTTTATATCAGTATATTAATATTGGACCTTAGGAAAAAACTTTGAATAGCTTTAACTGATTGTACCAATTATAGCCAAGTTAGTCACAAACAAACTTTTTGAGATTTACCCTCCACAAACCTTCTGCATCTTACTTAGACATTCTACAACATAAGACCTTCTGATCCAGAAGGTCTGATCCAGAAGGTCTGATCCAGAAGGTTTTTCCTTCTACTTTCATGCTAAAATATATTCCCATACTAGAACTTTCTTACATCTCTTTCCTAACTGTTGACCTCTTTTTAAATTCACATTTTGAAACAATCTTTATGAAATTACTAAGACAAATTACTTCACTTTAATAAGATGAAATACTTTATTTTCCCCGTATAGCTTTATGAAGGTAAAATTGAAGTACAATAAAATGCACATATTTGAAGTATACAATTTGATCAGTTGCAGGACACCATCCATGACCAACAAATACAACCAGTCTTGGTTGAGCTATCAGACACAGAAATCTGGCTCTCAGGAACTGACAATCATGGAGAGATTGTTCTAGATTACCTGGAGTATGTGGTTTCCATGCAGTGGCTCACCGCTGGAATTCGCAGGCCCCGCTGGGATAACCTGCTAGAGCAAAATGGCTTGCTTAACTTCACCCCATCCTGTTTCTCAGGGAAGAAGCTCCTACTGGTCCCCTTTGATCTGTACACTATAAATAAACCAAGCATGGGTTCCATCTTTTGTTAGAGCCAGATGCTTTAGCATGGCCAATCCTTCATGCCCCTGATTCAAAAGATAACTGTCTTCTGTGTTTTTTCTATTAAATGAATTTCTTAGCGATTAATTTACAGCTGGCCCATCCCTCTGACAGAAGCACTTTCCCTCACCCATACTGGATGTGTTACGTACATATCAAAACTGATATTTATGTAACCAACATAATCAATATAAAAGACATTTCCATTACTTTTTTTAAAATTTGAAATCATGCAGACTGTATTTCCTGCATGATTTATTCCATTAGAAATCAATCACCTTAAGATATATAAAACCACACCCCCACATGTCAACAATTTCAAAATTAAATGGCTAACGAAGAAAGCACAATAAAAGTAAATAAAAAGTTCTTTGAACTAAGTGAAAATAAAAGCTTAAAATATCAGGATCACTGAGATGAAACAGTACTCAGATGAACATTTATAACTTAAAGTACTTGTATGAGTAAGAAGCTTGAATGACAATCAAATTACTTTCAAATTATGTAGTATGAAGAAAAGAATAAGAGTAGGAGCAGAAACATATAAAGTAGAGAAGAAATAATACAGCTAAAATTGATAAAAATCAAACAAGTCTAATCAAGAAAAAACAAGAACACAAAAATTAATATCAATGGAACAGGGGTTCTCAAAACAACGCTAAAGATGCTAAAAATATATTAAGGTAATATTACAAGTGTATGCCAACATATGGGATAGCTTACATAACATGGTCTATATTAGAGAAGGATGTGTGTGCTGCTAAGAAAGTGTATTCAGTCATTTGTGGATGAAATATTCTATACATGTCTCAAGTCTATAGTTAATTATATTTTCTTACATTTAAAAAATAATTTATATATATTTATATCTATCTATATCTATATATCTTTTGAGTTGTAAATGGACACAATACCTTTACATTATTTATTTTTTATGTGGTGCTGAACCTCGAACCCAGTGCCTGATATGAGAGGCAAGAGCTCTACCAATGAGTCACAACCTCAATCCTATATTTTTTACTTCTATAACTTCTTTATTTAGTTTTATTTGGAGGATCTATCCAGTGATGACAGGGGCGTGTTAAAGTTACCCACTATTATTGTGTTGTGGTCTATTTGATTCTTGTAATTGCAAAGGGTTTATTCAATATACATACATGCTCCATTATTTGGAACACAAATATTTATGTCTTGTTGATGTGTAATTCCCTTAAGCAGTATGAAATGGCCTTCTTTGTCCTTTCTGTTTAACTTTGGCTTCAAGTCCACTTTATCTGATAGGAGGATAGAAACCCTTGCTTGTTTATGGATCCATTTGAGTGTTATATTTTTTCCCATCATTTCTACTTCAGTCTGTGGATGTCTTTGTCTATGAGGTGAGACTCTTGGAGACAGCTCATTGTTGGGTCTTGTTTTTAATCCTATCTGCCAGTCTGAGTCTTTTAATACATTTTATGTTTTTATAGTACTTGAATTGAAACCCATACTTTTTGTATGTAGAATTATACCTGATAGACTCTTAAATCTTAGCAACCTTGTCTTAACTGAAGACACAGAAACAAAGCATTCTCAAACCTTTTTCCATTTGCCAATTTATGAAACATATTTAGTGTTTAAATATATTACCCTGTGGAATTTAAGAAGTCAAGAGTACTTGATTTGATATTTAGCAGTTGATGTTTTAGCATTTTAACTTTGTAAATTAATCAGATGTCTCCTTAACAAATATATTTATGAAGATTAATCCCATTGTTGTTAAATCTGATTTACTCATTTTAACTGTAAAAACCAAGATATCAGACTAGTGTATTAACAGTATTAGCCATCTCTTCTCTGTTGAAGAAAAATCCTAGAAGCAATGGAAATTACATTCTAGATATTTTATAGAAAACAATTCTGTTAATTGTCTGAGCACCTATTAACACTTGTGAGTTAGTAATTTTAAAAACATCTTTACTCTCATTTGTTTACTTGCTTTAAATTGAATTTTTAAAAAGTAATTGACAAAGATACTGAGATCTATTTCTCATTTAAAATTTGATTTATGAGTGCTCATATTCCAATTTTTATACTGTGTACATGATATATGGACACAAGTACCTATGTAGACCCAACAATACAATATGCAGATGTGCACGGACGCATACAACAAACAGGAAACAAAGATCTTGTAACTTTTTGTAGGTTGATCTCCACAGGTAGAAGTGAATGCTACTGATGTTTATTAAAGCCTAGATTTAACATGTTAGAAATTAAAATATAGCCCATCAGACTTTTACATTATGACTTAAATATAGGGCAGGCTTGTATAGTTAGAAATGCTAGGTATAAAATCTGACAATCATGGTGGACACTGAAATCAAAAGTTCAGGGGGCCACTTGTCCTTGATAGATATCAGATTTATCCCCAACATCACCATGTCTATTTCCTCTTTTTGTGAAAGGAGATTTTCCAATGTATTTGAGAGCTAACCCTGGAAAATTGGTCTCTGATCAAAGAGTGCAAAAACCTCTATAGTTAGATAATGTAAGACTGATCTGAAAAATATATTAATTTAGGCACACAGGATCAAATGTGAGTTCACCAAAAAACCACAAGCTCAAAAATACAGAAATTTTTAAAAAATCCCTGGAGTTCTTACATATTACATGTCCCTAATTACTTTAGTAAAGGAACATGCGGAACATCTTTATCTGATCAGAGTTCACTTTTGGGTCAGATTTGAGGCAGTCCAGATATTCAAAGATTGTGTGAGTCTTGAAATCCTCAGGTAAAGATGCTCAAGGTAAAGAAGACTTGTACATATGAGATCATTCCATCTTTCCTCTCTGTGCTGTAGTGTTTAGGGAGGAACTTGTTAAGAAAGCAGGTGGTAAAGTGCAAGAGCAGATAAGATAGCCAGTCATTTTGGTCCCAGAGTGGCTTGAATTTAGAAGTGACACCTTTTTTTCAATCTCACACCCGTTTTGGATAACTGCCTCTATCGCTTTCATTTCAGATGCAAGTCCTGGAGAGAGAGATCTGGCAGAAGGCAAATAAGTAAGGAAAGCTACTGTTTTGAGCTTGTTAGGCAAAAGCTCATACATAGGCTATTTTAACTTTTTTCTTTAGTAAAATCAGTCTCTTAAAATGTGGTGTTACAGGTTGTTTCCTCTAGAGACCATTTTGCATTCCTGAAGTTAGTAATGAGGCCAAGTTTGGATGCAGAAAATTATCATCTCCCATTAATACTTTTGAGGATGAGGTCCTGTCTGAACAACAAAACGAAAAGAATGAAAGAGAACAGAATGGGTGCCTGCATGGAGGAACTGTTTCTTTGGCTAGGGGATGTCTTCTGGATGTCAGAGCCTATAGAGGCCAGCGGTTTCCACCTGTCCTTCCATGCATGACCCCTGGATTAAATGCCATCTTAATACTGTGGTCACAACCCTTGTGCTTTTTCTTGGGTGCCCATGAAAAAGATGCAAACCTCCAGATTTTCTGCCCTTACCATGTGACATGTAGCCCTGGGAGCTCTTCATTACAAGTCTTTCTTGTAATGAACCCTGATCTGTTTGTGGTGGGAGGAATTGGGACTCACTTAGCATGGAGAATCATTGTTGAATCTAATTTACATTTTTGGTGCAATTTAGGTTTTTAAAACAAGGTCTAAGAAGTTTTTAGGCCTGGATATAGGAACCTCAGACTATTTCCTTCCTTTTTGCAAAAGTCGTAGAATGGCATTAAAAATGGCATTAAAATTTATAGTTCCCTCTGATGGCCATGATTCTCTATCAGAGTTTGTATTGAGGCCATGTTTGGCAACAGAACACTAGGGGTAAAGGCTGGAATAAAGATTTGAAGCACATTGTGGGCCTAAGAAATCTCCAGAAGGCAAGGAGGACATCTAATGATTGTTGAATGCTTGACGCCCTTTTCCTGGAGGAGTTTATGGAAGAGGAATTAAAAACGCTTCCCTTTTTGTAGCCAAAGAAACTAGCAGTGGAGCACAGAAGCAGTAAAAACAACCATGGGGAGAATCCCTACAGGCTTGTGAGGGCTTAATATGTGAACAAAGGGTACCTAGGCATTTCCTTATGAACCACTGCATGTGAAATGTCCCTCTCAACGGCTAGAGTGATGGGCGAGGAGGGGAAGTGCTGAGGAGAAGCTAGTGCACGCAAATGCAGTACGGTTCAAATGGAGGTGTATGTCCCTGGGCGTTTGCTTACCACCACTTGATCAAACAGTCAACCTAAAATACTCTATTGGGGCTGTCAGGAGAGGAGGTGGGGAAGAAACCTTTGAGATTCACTGGGGAGTCACCCTGGCCAGAATCTCGCAGTTGTTTCATCCCTTTGTCTCTCCAAGCATCTCACGGAAAATTCAGATTAGGGATGCTGTCTACTTATGCCAGACATGCTCCAAGCTTTGGCAGAACCCAACATGCCTGACCCACAGGACAGGTGATTAGGAGCTGCCAAAGAACATGAATCCTCTCACCAGAGTCTTGTAAAATGGAGGCTTGCACTAACAGTGTTTAATTAGCAGAGAGGTGCCCATTATTGTCCTCCAAAGAGGAAGAAAGAGACAGAAAGGTACACCTCAGAAAGATGTGAGGTGAGGAGGCATTTACCTTTGTGACAATTCTGGCCGAACTCCCAGAAGATACTGGTCTTGAAAAACAGGATCAGGTCCTTGTCCACTCGGTGTTGAAGATTAAACAGCTGAGAAATGCCAAGGCAAGAATAAAAAATAAATTTTATTTAAGAAGCTGAACAGAGAGAGAGAGTGAGAGAGCAAAAGAGTGAGAGAGCAAGAGCCTCCTTCAGAGAGTAGGAGACCCAGATCGGGTCTCTGTGGGACTGGGGGTGTCTTGCCCCTTTATAGATTTGAGGTTTCCTTTTTTCTCATGCCCACATGACCAAAAGGCAGGAAAAGACCAAAAGATAGGAAAAGAAGAGCTGTCCATGGGCTGATTGCTTGTGTTGGGAAGTGTGATCCTACCCCTCCCCTAGAGGGGTTAGCAACCAGTTGATGGGGAAGTGCTACTAGTTATTTCCTTTTCGTTGATGATCAGCCATCTGTCCTTTGCCCCTGTCTCAATAGAATACTTTATCAGAGGTTCATGGGACTGAAGTGAAGAAATAATAATGTATAGCACACTGCTGTGGTTACCACCACCACCACTATCACCAGCATTGTCACCACCATAACCGTCATCCCAACCACCAATGCATCCCCATCAGCACCATTACCACCACCACCATAACCACAATCACCACTATTACCACTGCCACCACCACCACCACCACCATCCCCATCACCACCACCACCACCACGTTCAGTACGTGTCTACTGCCTTGTGGACTGGAGAACATCTCACATGTGTAATATACTTTCCATCACTTGACCCTTGGCAGAGACCCTTTCATACAATTTAACACTCTGGGAGCTTAGAGAGACAACTGAGAGGAGACCCCAGGGAAAAGCAGTTTCTGTCTACACAGCATATTTGTTCCTCTTCACATCTTTTGACTTCTTTGGAAGATCCTTGTCAGTCCACAAGAGGAGTGATTGTGTGGATCACCCTCATGTTAGAGGTCCATGCATGTAAGGCCCATTATGCATCAGAAGGACAGGGCAGAGTAACTGAATACCGCCCTCCCACCTGTGGAGAAGTACAGATAGATTGAAACGGTAACTTGAGAGTAGAGTTTCTGGGTTCAATCCTCAGTACTGTAAAAATAAAAAAATACAATATAAAATATTTCAGACAGAAGACACCAACACCACCTTGGCTATACTTCTAGATATAAAATAATTCTGATTTTTATCAATGGGACAACTGAGGCATTATGCTTATCAGATTAAATCTATAACATATTGATGTTAAAACTGAACACCCTGCCCCATCCAAAAAGAAAGGGAATAAAAAAGCTAGAAGAAGGAAGGAGTTAGAAAATAGAATCATGGGTTGAAAGAGAAGAAAAAAGAAGAGATGCCTAGGTAGAACTGTCTTAGGAATATATTTTCATGTTTTTAAAAAATGTGGCCACTACCTCTTTAACTTATATGCTAAATGCACTTTAAACTTTCTTTAATGCAGAAAGTAAACACCTGCCTGGTAGCTTGATTCTGGATGGTTCCAGATACAAAACAGCCCTCTGCTGACACGTTGTAGCACTGATTAATTAATCATATAAGTTATTCGAAAACTTGGACCTGGAGAAGCTGACAGTCAAAGTGGAGGAATAGTGCAGAAGGAAGTGGTATGGAATTTTTTTTTTTCATATTTGGATCTTCAATCCAAATTGAAATCGAAATTTGGGGTGTGGTACAAGGAGTCCAGTTTCATTTTTTCCTATGTGGATATCCAGTTTTCCAGTGCCGTTAATTGACTAGACACTAGCTCTACTGGAGACCTGCAGGGAAGGAAGAAAACCCAGGGAGTTTGGGTTTGAAAACTCCCGACGGGAAAAACAACAGGTGAAACAACAAAGCAGAAGCGAGGGCTCCCAAAAATCTAGCCCTAGAAAAAGAAGGGAGGGTTGTATCCAAAATCAGACCTAGTTTGAAAAAAGAAATCAAGAAAAGGGAGACCACATCGCCACCATGTCAATACACACTTCATTAACTCTGTGTGTGCTTCCATTCATGGAGTTTTATTATGAAATGGTGACAGGAAACTAGAAATCTAGTTTAATCTTCCCAAGGTGGGATTACCATGACTCCTTTATAGGAGGCTGATAAATGGGATGATTTTGGGAGGCTGCCGATGATCTCAAATCTTGGCTAAAAGTACATCCATAATCCCCTGTATTAGATGTCTGAAATTTGAGACTGGATATCTTCATGACTTGTCCTATCCCTCTGCCAAGGAAAATGGCAGATGCTGCTTTCTAGAAACTATTTTCTTCTGAAGGCCAAGCATTTTCTGAACTGATCTGCTGAATTTAGCTCAGAAACTGAATTTAATTTGAAGGGTTGAGTCAAAATGCTATCAAGCTTTGTGGCAGGGACACAGTGGTAACTTTTCAATATGCCTATCCTCTCCTCCAAGGAAAAACCAGCAGAGATAGAAACTCACAGGTGGAGACCAGCTAGCTCCTTGCCACCACTTCACCACTGCTGTCCATGATCTAGCCTGTCCCAGGTCCCTTGGCAGACAAAATCCACTAGATATTTATGGCCATGTGTCACATACAACTTTACAGTCAACAACAGACAGACTGCATATATGAGGTTTGCCCAATGATGAAATTGCCTAATGATGCATTTCTCAGAATATATCCCCATTGCTAAACAAAGCATGACTGTAGTTAATTGGATTAAGAATTTGCCCTGTCCAACAAACTTTTTAGAGTCATCTTTTGAAAGATTAAGAAGAGAAAACCTACTATTGACATTTTGGTGAGGATGAGTTAGATTCTTTACTTTTCAAAATCCAGACATGAGCAGGGCACAGAGTGAAAAGGAATTGGTTGGGAGGCATGAAAAAGAAAGTAACCAATTTTGAAATATAGGGTATGTTCTGGAGGAGTGGTCTTATTTTTGCCAGGATTCAGAATATGGCAACAGGCAAGCACACAATGGCCAAGATGGCATGGAAGAGGTTCTCCAAAAGACTTGTTGAGAGGACCTGAAGACAAAGTCATGTGCCATAACACGTAACTACCTTTGTCCCATGAACTTAAGACTTCTGCTCTGTGATCTATGTGATCTCTCGAATTTTGCTATATAACTATGTTTGTCTATATAAGTAAATAATTATGGAGGAATGTACGTGAAGTATTAACATTGCTATACATTGATTTTGTCTGGGGAATTTTCAGGTTCTCAATTGCTTATTTCTGTTATAGTTGAATTTCTACATTAAATGTAGTTGTCATTTCTTGGGAGGTTGCTTGACCCTTCCAAATTCTTCCTTTTCTAAGGAGGAATTTTCTAATAAGTAGAAGGTCAAAGGGAATTTGGTTGACTAAGTTATGTGACCTTGTTTCCCTTCTACTGTTAATAAATGCAGCCAGGGGTGAAGATTAAATCAAACTGAGTTAGTTGACTTTTTTCTACTTGAATATCAAATTGGAAACTTTGGGCGACATCCTAAAGGTGAATATTTTTTATATGGTAAGATCTTCAAAGGTAGAGTAGCTACTTAATGACACTAAGGAGGCATAGATATCCCACTCTCAGTTTGGATGTGATCATATTAGCTTTGACCTTGGCTGGCATTCCTTGTTGCATCAAAATGGCTGGTACAACTCTAGGCATCACATGCAGACATGACAACACCCAATTCAACATAAGAAAATAGATCATTGTTTCTTCTCTCCAAAGTCACTACCAGATCTCCCTCACCTATTATTCGCCAGAGCTATGTCACATGCCTACTCTAAAACCAATCATTGACAAAGGACATGGAATTACCATGACTGGGAATCAGGAGATGGCCGAAGCCATTTAACATAAAAACACTGAGAGTCTCTGCTATTGTACCTGGAGGGTGGGATGGTTAGTAAGAAGGCCACCAATAGTTTCTGCAACACCAATGAATGTGTAGCTGTGAAGTGGGAAATTCCTCTTGAGAGCTGGTAGGAAGAACTGCTTTGCTCACAGTGCTCTAAAGACAAAGGCTACAGGCCATTGCTATGGATGTCCCTGGAGTTCCCCAGCTTCCCATCTTTTCCAGATTCTGATTATTAGCACTTCCTTGAAATCCAGGAAATTCTTTGGAATATATCTAAGAGATTCATTCTGTTACTTAAGTTAGTCCATGTTGGTTTTTTTTCTTTGCTATCTAAGGTACCTACCTACTTGTTCATTTGGGATGCTGTAATAAAATACCTTCAACTGAGTGGCTTGTAAACAATGGAAGTTTATTTCCCACAGGTCTAGAGGCTGAGAATTCCAGGATCAAGGCACCAACAGATCTGGTATTTGGTAAGGTCCTTCTTGCTTATAGATGGCACCTTCTAGTTGCATCCTCAAATGACAGAAGTGCCCAGCAAACTCAGTTGGGCCTCTTTTATAAGGGTACTGATCTCATCCATGAGGGCACTGTCCTCAGATCTAATCACCTTTCAAAGGCCCACCTCTCCCACAGTGGGAATTAGGTGTCACCATAAGAATTTTGGAGGGACACAAATATTCAGATCACACTAGTTTACAAGGCATGCTATAAATCAAACATGATACAAAAAATAATGTTTTGTAAATGGACAAAACAAATGCAGAAACCAAAACTTTTATTCATTTATGGAATATTAGGTTAGCATAGGTTTAAAGAAAATCATTCATTACTTAGTGTCTGAACCTAAAATTGGACTCATAATTTTAAAACTGTAGATGTACTTATAAAACAGAATATTTGAAATTACGATGAATTTAGAAAATGGAGATATGGTTGCTATCATTTACCAGGATTGA
>JAJEJO010000728.1:5223-25371 GCA_020662805.1 Glaucomys volans | reverse complement strand
TTTTTTTTTTTGCCGTGCTGGGGCTTGAACCCAGGGCCTTGTGCTTGCGAGGCAAACACTCTGCCAACTGAGCTATATCCCCAGCCCAGAATTTAAAAATTTTAAATCAACACTATCCTGATATATCTGTAGAACAATGGGCATTGGTATCCTTGTTATGTAGGTTCACACCAAAATGCATGGATGATTGTATATGTAGCTCTGGTTTGCAACTGAAATCCAATTGTTCTGCAAACCAAATCCTTTGAACATCTTTAAATACTACATGATATGGGCCAATCCTAAAATGGTCTAGAATGTTTTCTCTCTGCAACATTTCATTAAATTACCAGCAATTGATCATTCACAAACCAACAATAGAGAAAACATTTTTATTTTATACAGGCAAAGCATAAGATTACTTGGATGTGAGAGAGAAATTGGCATCAAGGATTCTGCTTAGCTACACTCAATTATTTCACTTGTACACATATTTTTAAAGACTACGAGAATAAAGAAAATTTTTTCAAGGAGTTATATTAGAATAAATCTTATAAAACCACTTTTAGGAACTTTTCTAATTTTTTCAGAAACTATGGCTCTCAGACTAGGTGAAAATAAGATCTGGGACTGGGCGTATAACTCAGTGGTGAAGCATTTGCCTGGCATGCACAAGGCCTTGCGTTTGATCCTCAGCACCACAAAACAAAACAAAACAAAACAAAACAAACAGAAAACTGGAAACATAGATAAATGATTAATGTGAAAAAATAAACCCAACTTTAATTGCAATAGAAGAATTAGAGCAAGTCCTTTTTAAAAACAAAAGGGGTCAAATAAAATCATCTAAAACAAATGCATTTTTGGCAAGTATAAACACTTGCACAAAACCTGTGTAGAATTCTGTGAAACTGTTGATTCAGTAATGCGTTATTCCAACAGCTAATCCTAAAGGCAAAAAATGTGTTCCGTTAGCAAAAGTCCGGGCCACTTTTGAATAATTGACAAATAATGTCTAGAGTTATCCGAAAGTAAAGGCCAGTAACAAGGCCTTAGGGTGGTAGCCAACGTCATTCACTTCCTGTGGCACACAGTGCCCTCATGTGTCTTTGTCTTGCAATATCATTTTAAGCCTTTGAAAGGATATGTTATTTCCATTCATACTGTCATATAATTAGTAAAGACATTTCTAAATAATAAAATCAAGTCCAAATTTTTAAAATATACATACAAGAGTAGACAAACTTCAAGGAGCCATAAATGGCACAGATTGGTCACCCGTGGGCTCACGTAGCTGAATTTTAAATTTATTGACAGAAAGTCAACACAGATTTGACACTGAAGAAATAAATACATACAAGTTGCAGGTTAAGAAAATATTAAATTCCCCTTAGAAATCAATTTGAAGCCACTTAATTATCAAAAAAATTTTTTTTAATTTTTTAGTTGTCAACGGACCTTTATTTAATTTATTTATTTATTTATTTATTGGGCTGAGAATGGAACCCAGTGCTTCACACATGCCAGGCAAGCGCTCTACCACCCTGGCCCTTCAAAATTTTTATAGCTTTAAAACCAAGTTGCCTTTATATTCTCTGTTCAGATATTAAAGAATTGTAATTATACATTTTGTGAGAAAATTCATTTGTTTGACAGTAGTTAACACTTTCATTCCCTAGCAAAAAGTCAGAACTATTTATTTTTGAAAGGTTAATATCAAGTCCAGCTTCACCTTTTTTTCAAAATAGGTCTTAACAGAGAATATTAAAGCATAGCCTCAATTTAATTGGTTTAGCACCCGGGAGATTAATGTTAAAAATAAGGACATTTATAACAAAGAGAAATTTCTATGGCAAAAAAAAATTGTAACATACTCTGCTCCCTCCAGATTTTAATTCATTGCTTTACAAGCCCTCTTCAATTTAATTGCTTTCAATTTTTCCTCTTCCCCTTCCCGATAAGATTATAGATTATCCGCAGTTAAGGAAATTACTGCTGCAACTGGCAAGTAGTAAGAACAACCAAGAACAGGTTATCAAAAAATGCAATTTCCTTTGGTTTTTTTGGGATACTGGGGTTGATCCTAGGAACACTACAACTGAGCTACACCCCCAGCCCTTTTTATTTTGAGACAAGATCTCACTAAGTTGCTGAGGCTAGCCTCAAACTTGCTATCCTCATGCCTCAGCCTCTTAAGTAGCTGGGATCACAGGCAGACATGTGCCTGGCTCAAAAGCATCATTTGAACAGCATGACATTTTTTCTCCTTGCTGAAAGACCTAGTAAATGTTAGAAATCACATTTAAATAGAAATTCCCAGTAAACACCTTCATGATTCTTCATACTATGATTTTTAGAAGGGAGAGTTGAGTGTCAGCTCACTTTAGCGGGGTCAACCTTAGACAAAGAAAGATTTGTCTCGGGCCTTACTTTTTGAGTGATGAGTTCTGAAAGACATTATTGTCTCCTTAGAAAGTCAGCTCTTGGTTTCAGTATTATTTCACTCTCTATATCACTCTCCCTGTGACATGGGGATGAATGAAGATCAAAGTCAGAGGGGAATGAGACCTTGAATCACTCACAATCTGGAGAAAGTTTTAACCTGTGATCTGAAGAGCAGGAACAAGAGGTGGGGACAAAGAGCAGCCTCAAGAGTTCATGGAGAGACTCCAAAAGCCTAGCAAGAAGGTAATGCAAGTCACAGTCCAGTAAAAGACTAAAAGACTTCAGTCAGATATCAAATCGTAAATATGTTTCCAACCCCAATGGGAAATTTGCAAAATTCTACTGAATGCCATTAGCCCCGTAGGAACTGTCGAAACTCCATCCAACCCCTACCCCAAGAAACCTGACTAAGCTGTAGAACGGCTTCTGGGAGCCTAAGGCCAAGTCCTTGGAACTGCCCAGCCCCAACCTTCACTCTGTCCCTTGAGATCCTGTCTAGAAAAGTTCAGGGATGCAGAAATAATTTACCACTGTTCCAGCCAACACCTGGCATAGAGCATTTACTAAAAACCCTACAATTGTAAGTTCTTGCTATCTCTTTGAGAAGTGTTGTATTTCCTATCCCACAGGAGCATCTTTCTCAAGGTCCTGAAATCCATCCCTTTGAAACATAATTTCTGGGAAGGATGGAACTTCTGTCTCCCAGGCTCTGTGGAGGGTGGAAGCCTAACTTCCATAGGCCACATTAGCAGACACACATGGCCCAGTTGACTTTACTTGGACCAACTCTCTTACCTGCCTTTTGTCATTTTTTTTTTTTTTTCATTTCCCTGGCTTTACTTGAGCTGCCACTCCTTCGCCTCCCTACTCTCTCATTCTCCCTTTGGAAACACCAGTTACTCCAATGCCATGGAGCAAATGGAACTGAAGGCAGCTCTTGCCCCTACTGCAGTAGCTGCCAAACAAAATCTAATATGTTTTCATATGTTATTAGTAATAACAAAATTACTTCTACTTTCTACTCTACTTCTACTTTTTTTCTCTACAATGTTCAATAAATTATTGGCCCCTGAAGTTACACTGGGTATATTGAAACATGGACAGACACAAATGGGACATCAACAAGTACCTTTACAGGTTTTTCTTCTCTTTAATGAGAATCAGAGTATAGCATTTGCTAGTATCCCACCAAGGTGGGCTTGAGAAGGCTCATGTGCTCAGGACTCCCTGAAAGCAGGTTGCTACCTAAACACAAATATGGATCTCTGCTATCATTTTGACCATGACAGCTGATATTTCTTTTTTAATACATTATCTTTCTTCTGCTGAGCAAACCACTCGATTTTTGGAGAACTCATGGCACCATTCCTCTTCTCAATGTGTAGTGCTGCTGTTGAGCTAAACAATTCTTTTGCTCCCAGGGTGCTTATTTAATAATGATGTGGTGAAGTTCCCAAAGAAAGACTTCCAATTTTCCTCCAGTGTGAAGGCTGTGATCAGGCTCCAACCCTGTGGTCTGGTTCAATGAGAATGTGTGCTTGGAACTCATTCACTGACTCACTTTCTATATTTAATCTGTTAAGAACTGTAAACTGTAGAAATACCTGATGCTTTTCTTCTTCCCTTGATAATTTTCTCTACTTTTTCTCAAACTTGGGGGGAAAAGGTTAATTGCTATATATTTTAGAGCTAATTTTCTTTGAATTTTATGTTTTGAAGTAAGAAAGTTGTCAGTATTTTAAAACACACACACACACACACACACACACGCGCGCGCGCGCGCGCGCGATGCATCCTGGTTGGAGGTTGAGCGAAAATAACAGTTGACATTGTGGAACCATGCATGTAGTTATTATGTTGCAGGAAATAGACTGGTTGTGAAGCAGCAAGCAGCACTCAGAGAGGAGAGAACTCCAAACTTTATTTTACCCAGGTGGGTCCAGAGCAGAACAAAACTCCAAATTCTGAGTATCTGTCCACAGTTTCTCACAACATTTATAGCCTTAGAGCCTCACAAGTAGTCAGACTCCAAGGGGAAGTTATGTATAATCCAAAAGGTAGGGACCCAAGGTCAATCAGGCTTCCAGGAGAAAGGCTAAGAGAGGGGAAGGAAATTGACCCCTTCCCCAGGCATTTATTTCTTAACATACATTTTTATAATTTCATTTCACAACCACGTCTGGTTTTTCCATCACAACTAGATAATCTTGACATCATTTCCACCTTCATTTCTCAAGTGAAGAACTGAGAGGCAGAGAGGTTATAGGATGTGGCCAAGATCACACGAGGGCAGCAATAAAGCCTAAACCTGGGAACCAGGTCTGGCTCCCCTTGCCTGTTTGGAAATATGGTGTCATTACAGCACAACTACACCCATTAGTTGTATTGTTAATGGTTGCTTTTGTGCTACAGTGAGAATTGAGCAATTGGGACAGAGACCAAGTGACCACAAAGCCTGAATTATTCCTTCTCTGGCCCTTTTCATAAAATGGTTTTCCACCCCTCTCTGGGCCTTTGGAGTCTTCCTCCTAGAGCTAGCAGCAGTTGAGCAGGCTGGAGAAGCGTGTAAAAAGGCAGGGCCAGGGGTGGTGGAAGGGGCAGCCAGGCCTGGGCTGGTGCCTGTCATTTCTGCCCACACTCCAGTTGTGACCATCAGTCATGGGGCCCACTCAGATGCAAGGAGGGCTGGGAAATAAGGTCCTTTGAACTGAAGACCTGTGCAGCTGATTCTCAGGACACTTACACCCTATGAAGTGGGAACATGACTTTTCTTTTTTTTTTTTTTTGTTCTGGGGATTGAACTCAGGTCGCTTAACCACTGAGCCACATCCCCAGCTCTATTTTGTATTTTATTTAGAGACAGGGTCTCACTGAGTTGCTTAGGGCCTCGCTAAGTTGCTGAGGCTGGCTTTGAACTCGCAATCCTCCTGCCTCAGCCTTCCATGCCACTGGGATTACAGGCCTATACCTGGTGCTGGGGATTGAACCCACGGCCTTGTGCATGCAAGGCAAGCAACTGAGCTATATCCCCAACCCAGGAGCATGACTTTTGATGGATACCTTGCTGTCTGTGCCCCAGGGACTCAGCACCCTGTTTGTCTCTCAGAGTGATACAGACACATTTGGGCCCCCAGCTGCTGAGCCCCATCCCTGAAAACTACGTCATCTTAGAGGGCGAGCCCTGTGCCACATCTCCATCGTCTGACCCCACCACTTGTCATAGATCATTAATGAACCAAAGGATGCACTGTACTCAAAAGAGCCTTCAGAAATTTGGTCAGACACTAGGAGACCCTTGTCAGTCTTTGAGTTGTTCTTGTGGTGGTGGCTTTAAATTTTATCAATGTCAAGTATATGACACATGCACATTCTCGCTAGAGACAATGTTTTAGTTTAAGTCTGCTCCACAGTTTACACATCGCTGGGCTTTTAACATAATACACATAGCTTTCTGGGCTAGGAAAGGAGGACGGCATCACAAAGGCAAACTTGCCTATGATTAGTAATACAAATTCCCAGAATGGAAAGGCAGACGTCGCTGTCATTTAGTATTCTTCAGCACAATGTAAAACATGAGCCTAAGAATGTAAGTAATCAGGGAACAAACACAGAAGCTGTGGGGAACCACTGTAGCCCCACAGGAAGGAAGAAAGGACCCAACGCAGAGTGAGGAGTGAAGCGCATGCTCAGAGGAGAGGAGGGCCGAGAGGGACCATGTGGCTCTATAAAGAGGGTAGCCATGAGGTGCTGAGGGTCTTTCAGCTCCTGGTTCCAGTTCTACATGAGGCCTGCTTGTGTTTCCTACTTTGGAGATTTTAAGACACCCATTTGGTGGATGTACCTGGTTTTGTCCACCTTGCATCCCTTCCTTTATTTGGGGGGACCACCTCACCACCCCATGCAGGTTCTATGTGATCGCATAGCCTTACTTTCTATCCACAGTGATAGGAGAGGCCCAGGCCCCAAGGCAGGACTGTCAGAATCTTCTGGGGTACATAGGAAATGGAAATGGTCAAAAGAGCAGGTCGGCAAACCATGCCTTGGCCAAATTCAGCCCACTGCCTGTCTTGTTTTTGTCTTTTGAAATGATTATAGACTCCCAGAATTGCAAAAATCGGTGGGGAGGGCTCCAAACATCACCCATCTCCCCCGAGTAACATCATTCTATATAACTAAGGCATGTTATTTATTTGTTTGTTTGTTTCGTATTAGGGATGGAACCAGGGGTGTTTTGTAACTGAGCTCCAACCTAGCCCTTTTTATTTTTTGAGACAGGGTCTTGCTAAGTTGTCGAGGCTGGCCTTGAACTTCCCTCCTGGCTCAGAGGCCCAAGTACACCACACCCAGCTCTAAGGTACAGGATCAACACCAAAAAGGACACTGGCATGATACAAATGAATCAGATACAAATGATGATACAAATGAATCAGACCACAGATACTACTATATTTCACAAGTTCTTAACTCTTTTCTTGACTTTTTCCCCCTGGTAGTGGGGTCTAACTCAGGGCCTTGCACACGATAGGCAAGCACTCTACCACCGAGCCACACACCCAGCCCTCTAAGCTCTTTTCTGTGCCTCTGTGTACAGTCTATGGCATCCCCTCACATGTAGAGAATCACATAACCATCATCACTGCCAAGATGCAGAGCTGTCCGCCACCACTACAGAGCGCCCCCTGCTGCTCCACAAGTGGCCTCCTGTCTCCAAACACTTGGCAACCACTGATCTGTTCTTCTCTATTTTTTTTTTTTCTTGTCATTTTTGGAATTTTTGTCATTTCAGAATGTTAGAGAAATGGGGTCAGACCATACATAACCTTTGCATTTTCTGTTTTCATTCAGCTAACCTCCTTGAGAGCCCTTTAAGATCCTGCATGTAGCCTAGCTCATTCCTTTCTGTTGCTGAGTAGCGTCACCTGGCATGGATGTGCCACAGGTGCTCAACCATTCACCTGGTAAAGCGCATTTACGTTGTTTCCAGTTCTTTGCTTATTGCAAATGAGTATTGTGGACCAGTTTTTGTGTGAACATAACTATTCATTTTTCTGGGGTAAATGCTCAGGAGTGTTTAGCTTCTGGGTAAATATGGCAAGTGTACTTGGAGCTCAGTAAGACATTGCCAGGCTGATTTGCATAGTTGCTATGCCATTTAATATTTCCAGCAGTGATGTATGAAAGATCTGGTTTCTTTGCATCCTTGCTAGAATTTAGAAATGTCAGTGTTTTTATTTCAGTCATTCTTTGAGGTGTATAATACCATCTCATTGTGGTTTTTAATTTGCATTTCTCTAATGGATAGCCATTTTAACACTCTTTCGTGACCTTAGTTATCATGTATATATATTTTTGGTGGTGCTTATTGCAGTCTTTTGCCATTTTTCTAAGTGTATTGTCTGTTGTGTTACTGATGAGGTTAGAGGGTGTGTGTGTGTGTGTGTGTGTGAAATGAAAGTACCCCCTCACCTTTTTTAATGACATTGATAAATAAAATACATCACAGGTCCCATGCCTGAAAGAGTGAGGAGCTAGATTGTGTATAGGCAAAGGGGATATCAGGCTCAAAAATGCCTTGAAGGTGACAAAATGTGACCCCCCCCAATCTATTATCCACACTGGGACAGTTACCCTATTAGAGGATACATCATTCAAAACCCTTCCATGATGCCCCATCACTTTAGAATGAATCTTACACCAGTCTCATTCCTATAACTTGAGCATATACCTCAATTATCCACCTGTCATACTAAATAAGGGATGTTTACTTTACATTTCCCTAATCTCTCTCCACAATGACAAGAGTGTTATGTGCCTTAATGTTTTTACCTTAACGTTTGCCACACAGACGGATCAGTAAAAGCGATGGCTGTTCTAAATGACCTACTAAACTTCATGTTCATCCTCCACCTAACACAATGTCTTATATAGCACTTTCCTCCACCCATGCTCTTCCCGCCTATGCTTCACATTGACTACCTGTCACTTCATAGATACGAGACTTCAAGTAGTTTTTTAATCTCTCTGTGCCTCACTTTACTCATCTTTACAACAGTGTGTACTTACCAGGATTATTGGGAATGCTGAGTGAGGTACTGCATGAATAGTGTCTTAAATAATGTCTAGCACTCATCAAAAACACCTGGTATGCTCCTTGAGGGCAGAAATCTTTGTCCCCTTTGATCACTGCTTTATGATCACACCAGAAACAATGCCTGGCAGAACAGACATGGAGTAAGTTTGATAAAATCTTAGTGAACATATCATTTTCTGTGTTTTTCTTCAGTTTCTTGTTTTGGTGCACCAGCACCACACCCTCCATATCCCACATACTCCTGTGTCTCCAACAAAAAACGGACATAATTCTATTTCCATTTAAAATGGGATATCAATATAACTATCAAACTTCATATGCCAGTAAACATAACACTGTACCTGATGTAGACTAAATAACATTTGAGTTTCCTTTCTACTAATTGTTCAGTTTTATATACAGACAATGATTAAGAGTTGGAGAATAGTTCCAAGAGCTATCAGAAGTCTACTTTGTGCAAAAACTACCTGGGTCAGGAATGGGAATGAGATTCTTACTACTTTGTGTTTCCAAATTTAAGTAAGGAAGATAAATGCTTTAAGTAAGGAAGATAAATGCTTTAAGTAAGAAAGATAAATGTACACACACTCCAATACACTGGATACAAAGTTACAAAGCCTGGAAATTACAAACAGTCATACAAACTCAACTTAGGTTTTAAAAATAGAATGTTACAAAAATAAAATTACCTAAAAATAAGCCCACCATTGTACTTAAATATCTGGTTCCACTTCTCAGGTTAAGAAGTGATAATCCTGGTTGAAGTTTCAATGCTTCCATAACATTAGAATAAATGCAAGGTGCTAACAAGTCTAAATTTCCATGCGTCCAGGTGAAGTCTTTGTAAGCACCACCTCTGTAGACTTCCAGATAATAATCTCCACGATCAATTGCTCTGAAGGCTTGCTCCACTCTCAGTACTGATATACTGAGCTTCTTTAAGTTTATCAATTAAGTCGTTATTATCTTCCCCAGCACTCACAGCTCCTACCATGATAGTATTCAAGTCAAATCACATATTTAAAAATGTAATAGAATCAATAGAATGGTTTCCATTGATGTAGTGTAGTTTGTTTTCTTTTAAATATTGCACTTGATTTCTGCACTTGTTTGTTCCTGGGTTGAATGCAATTTACTGTCACTCAAAACAGTAGGCTCACTAGGCTGAGTTTGGAGGTGGTGCTTGAAGCCTTGTCCAATCAGTTTCTTAGGTGAGAACTGTCCAAGCCACACACAGCCAGTGAAGAGGGGGCAGGGTTCCACAATCTTCTGTCCGGTTTGTGTCTGGAGACTGCCATTCTTTAAATCCATTTCTAGACTTCCTGTCCTAGATCAGAAGCCCCAGTTTCTGCGCTAAACATGTGCAGACACTCCGGGATAATAGGAATCTCTTTTTCATCGACCTTGCTGCTGTGAGTCCTTATGTAAATGAGTGATAGCCATGTTTCCTCTTTTTATGTGGACCTGATAGTGTACCAGTGGATCAGAACCAGAACCAACAGGAGATGTATAATGTCAATGATCTATCTACTTACTCTACAGCTGTGTAACTCCACGGGGGTGACCCACCACCTTCTTTAGCTTACACACCTGCCTTTTGCACCTTGCTCCAAAGAAGAAGCATTAGCTCAGCTCCTTTATGGGCTAAAACAGAAACTGGAGCAGCCCCTGAAACACAGAAGCTCTGAGCCCCCTACCCCAAAGTAGGAGTGATAGAATGTGAGGCGGTGGGTGTTGAGTAAAGGAGCCTGAACCCAAGAAATGAAGGATTTGGTTCTTCATCGGTACAGCCTAGAAAAAGGATGTGCCTCTGCAGATTGCTAACCATAGTCACTTGTTTGTCATGCAACTCTAAGGCCTTGTGAACCACAAATAAAATCAACCTAGGTAAGAACACAGTAAATTACATTTATTTGGGGTTAATTAGTATTGCAATCTGGGAAAATACAGATTCAAGCAGTCTTGAAAACGTGCTCCCAGGGTTTGCAAAATGGTGGTCATATTTATAGATTTAAATTGTGAGACGAGTTAGAAATCACATTACTTGTTAGTCAGGAATTACGACTGTCCTGGCAAAAGTTAAACTGTTTTATAAGAAAGAGGTTGGGTGTGGTCCAGTCTCTGGGTAGTTTAGGGGAAGGAGTTTGTTGCACAGAAGGCCAGCAAAGGTTAACAAACAATGCTTCAGGAAATTGCAGTTTGGCTCAGTCAAAAGGTCTCCTGGCACCTGGGCAGTCACCATAGTCCATTCATCTGAGATCTGGCTAACAATGACCTCCCAACTCCATTTTAGGTGCCTGGATCCAAAACTAGCCCACTTGATATTTTTTCCTTGACTGTCTCCATGGGTAAGTTTCCTGGGTCCAAATTACTTTGAAACACAGTCATGGGCCCCATAGCAACATTTTGATCAATGACAGGGCACATGTACAACAGTAGTCTCATCAGAGTGTATCAGCTAGTGACATCATAATGGTTTCAGTCTGTGTGAGTGCCCTCTGATAGCTGCACAATGATGCAATCACCTAATGTGAGAAATAGAAAGTCCAGAGGTCTATTTTCAGAATACAGTATTTAATCTTAAATGTAAAATTACTCGGTATGTAAGAAAAGCAGCCAGAGGTGAGAGCACAGTGCAAAGTTACAAATAGTTGACATAAGAGCATGACAAATTCCCACCCCCCTGACAAATAGGAGGTGATGGGGAAGGGGCCTGGCCTGACCAACAGAGATAACACTGTCTACATGTCAAAATGCACTAACACAGAAATGCCTTCCCACCACAAGAGAACAGAGAGGTGGGGACAACTAATGATAGATTTTGTTGAGTAGCCCAATAGGAGACAGTAAAATCTAGGTGACATTTGAGAAGATTGTATGCCCCATAGTACTCAGTCAATGAGGAAACAGGGGAGGAACACTGCACACTAGGGGATAAAATGTTGATTGCATAAATGTTGGCAAGGATGTGGGGGAAAGGTTCACTCATATATTGCTGGTGGGATTGCAAATTGGTGCAACCTCTCTGGAAAGCAGAATGGAGATTCCTCAAAAAATTTTGAATGGAACCATCAATTGATCCAGTTATCTCACTCAGCATATACCCAAAGGTTTTAAAATTAGCATGCTATACTGATGCGGCCACGTCAATGTTTATAGCAGCTCAATTCATAAAAGTTAAGCTATGGAACCAACCTAGGTGCCCATCAACAGATGAATGGGTGAAAAAAATAAAGAAAATGTGGAATAAATATACAATGGAATATTCCTCAGCCATAAAGGAGAACAAAATTATGGCATTTGCCGGTAAATGGATGGAACTGGAGGCTATCATGCTAAGTGAAATAAGCCAATCCCCCAAAACCAAAGGCCAAATGTTCTCTCAGATATGCAGATGCTAACTCACAATAAGGGGGGTAGGGGGCAGATAGAACAGTTCGCTGGATTAGACAAAGGGAATGAATGAAAGGGAGGGAGGTTGGAAATAGGAAATACAGTAGAATGAATCAGACATAACTTTCCCATGTTCTTATATGAACACACGACCAGTGTAACTCCACATCATGTACCATCACAAAAATGGAAGTTGTACTCCATGTATATGTCAAAATACATTCTACCATCATGTATAACTATAAAGAACAAATAGGGCTGGGGCTATAGATCAGTTGGTAGAGTGCTTGCCTATGCACAAGGCCCGGGGGAATTAATCCCCAGCACAGCTAAAAAAAAAAAAAAAAAAAAAAAAAAAAAGAAAAGAAAAAAGAACAAAACTATTTTTTAAAATGCTGACTATAACTGCTCTGGGTGTGCCTGCTCATCCAGACTCTGGATCTTGCAATATCTTCAGTAAAAAGCCTCACTTTCTCTGTACCTTATGTCTGTTAGTTCATTCTTTGGGTTTGGGCAGGTGAGCATGTTTCTCAGAATAAAACCCTATCATCAAGTGATGCATGATTATCATATTATCAATCATCAAACACATTATATTAATATGCATTTTGCCTGTTTGTGTTTACTATGAATAACAGTTTTTCTTAAAGTCTTTTGTCTCCTAGGGCTGCCATAAGAAACTAGGATGACTTACAACAACAGAAACTCATTGCTTTCACAGTTCTGGAGACTAGAAATCTAAAATAAAGGTTAGCAGGGATAGACTGCCTTGCAAATCTCTGGGGATCACCCCTTCCTTGTCTCTTCTAGTTTCTGATGATTGCTGGCCATCCTTGATATTTCTTGGCTTCTGACAGTGTAACTCCATTCTCTGCCTATATCTTGAAATGGTCTTTCCCCTGGGTATCTGTACTCAAATCTCTCTTTCCTTATAAAGATACCAGTCACTAAATTTAGAGCCCATTCTAATCCAACAGGACCTCATTTTAACTAGATTATATCTTCAAAAACTATTTTCAAATAAGGTCACATTCACAGGTACCAGGAGTTAGGACTTTGTGGGGAAATTCAAACTTTCCCTCTGAAGGTTTGGTATTTGAATCTAGGAAATTAGCAGACTACAGACAGATGAATAAGAGAAAAGGCGTACAATGTGTTACATGCATATGTGCATGGGAGCCACACAAAATATGATGCTCACAAAAGGTCCAGATTGTTACAGTTTAAGCAGCATTCTGAGCTGTAGGATTCTGGGGGTGGGGGGATTGGCAACAGGCTGTGGGAGTGTGGGGGGAGGAAATACATGGCAAACAAAGCCTGTTGCTTCATTATACAGGTGAAGTCTCTTGGTTAATAGCCCTCAAAAGAATTAATGGTGTTCTGTGGCAATCTCAGGGAAGTGTGTGTGTGTGTGTGTGTGTGTGTGTGTGTGTGTGCATGCATGTATGTATGCATACATATGATCTTTCCTAGATCTAAACAGAGCAGATAAGAGGATCTCAGAAGTTTGCATCTGCTGTTTATTTCGCTAATTTAGATTTCCTCTACAGAGGCAAATTACCCCACAAAAGGAAAGTTTTTCAGAGCTATTCCTGTGCCTGCAGCCCCTGTGAAAAACCATCTGGAAATAAGTCACACTTATTTCTCACAATTTCAATGTATGCTTTTGGAGGACACAATTCAACCTACACAAAAAAGGGCTAATTCTTTCAGAATTCCCTGGTGTGTTACTTAAAGATGCAAATTCTGGGCACACCCCCAGACCATCTGACTGGGTTTCTGGTGTTTAGACCCATGAATCTACCTACCTAAGAAGGTCTTCTTGTGAATACTATTCACCCTAAAGTTCAAGAACCATTAATATTTTAAATGGTTTTATTTCAGAAATAAGGGAAGACTAATTGAAGTCACTTTGTCTTCCAAATATTTATTGTACCTATTATAGAAGTGGAAATGCTGGTTGCTGTCCTTCTGTGCACAGTGGGCGCCATGACATCCACAGGATGCTAAAGCTCCCAAGAAAAATGTCAGGTCTTCACCTGCTTCTACAAACACAAAACAGACCTGTTTTTACTTTGATGCTTCCTCCAAATGCCTTCAAGTTAGGAAATTTCTTGACTTGAGAATAGAAGTAACCAACAGAAACACTAATCTTAAGAAAAAAAAGGTGCAGTGCATGCTTGAAGCACACTGTGGTCCCAAGAAAGCAGCAAGCCCTGGTATGTTGTCTGATAATGATCCAGGTGCCTATACAGAAGGTGGCTTAGGAGTATCGGTGTGAAGGAACAAGATGTCCTGGAGGGTCTGACAGAGGCAGTGAAGTTCCTGGGAAGTTCTCTCTAGCAGTTTGTCTTCCCTGAGAATATTAGTGAAGCCAACATACATGTGTCCTAAATAAGGAACCCTGCTCCTGTTTTCTCTAACCAGTCTGCATTTGAGGAATGGTAAGGTAGATGGGTTGTGTATCCAAATATCAGAAAAGATGTTTATTAAAGTATAAACAGGGCCTGTCTCTGGGATATCAGGTGTTTTTTATCTTTATACTTTTCTTTATTTTTCCAAAAGCAGGTATTCTTTATAAAATAAAAAACTAAATGACATCATTTAAAAATAGTTGTGCATTTTTCACCTTAAATGTGAAAGTGAGATGGTAAAGAAAAATCAGAGCAAATGATTGTGTTGGTACATTAAGATTCTTTGTCCTTTAGAGTGGACCACTGTGTCCTGAAGTCAGGGACAAAGGAAAGTTAGCTCTCAAACAAAGGGCTTTATTTGCTCTTTCTGTTCCTCCCACCTTTCAAATCTAAGGATGAGGAGGAAGCAGGAAGAAGGAAGGGGAGGGAGGTAGGCTGGAGGAGAGGAGGAAACCTGATGGACCTGGGCAGTGTAGGTTGCTGAGGTTTTAATCTACTCATTAGCTGTGGACCAAACTAAGGTATTATGTTGTTTGGGTTTTTAAAAATTATAATTATTAGTGCATGTTAATTGTAAAAAGTAATGAGATTCATTGTAACAATTTCATACATGCATATAATGTACTTTGATCATATCCACTCTCCCCATTTCCCCTTTCTCCTCCCATCTTACTCCCCTTACCTAATAGTCATCCTACTTTCATGTTGTCCTCTCTGCCCCCATTAGATTCCATGCATGAAAGAAAACGTACAATACTTATCTTCCTAATCTGGTTTATTTCACTTAACATGATGATCTCTAGTTCTATTTAGTTTTCTGCAAATGACATGACTTTGTTCTTATTAATGACTGAAAAAAACCTCCAATATGTACAAACATTACACTTTTTAATTCATTCATCCACTGAGAGGCACCTAGGCTGATTCCATAATTGGGCTACTATGAATAGTGCCATGATAAACACAGGTATGCAGATATCTCTATAGTATGCTGGCTTTGATTCCTTTAGATATATACCCAGAAATGGCACAACTGGATCCTATGTTCTATGTTTAGTTTGTTTTGTTTTGTTTTGTTTTGTTTTGTTTTGTTTTGTTTTGTTTTGTTTTGTTGTTGCAGTCCTAAGAAATGAACCCAGGGACCCTCTACCACTAGCTACATCCCAGCCCTTTAATTTTTTTTTTTTTTCCATTTTGAGGCAAGGTCTAGCTCAGTTGCCCAGGCTGCCCTCAAACCCGCAATCGTTCTGCCTCTGCCTCCTGAGTTTCTGGGATTATGGAATGGGGCACAATGCCTAAGAGCTATTTTTAGTTTTTTGAGGACCTCTTAACTGTTCTCCATACTGACTGTACTAACTTATATTCCTATCAACAGTGTGTACAGACATGTTCCTTCCTTCCACCCCCATCCCACATCCTTGTCAGCATTTGTTATTTTTTGTTTTCTTGATAAAAACTGTTCTGACTGGGATGAGAAGGAATCACTGTAGTTTTGTTTTGCTTTGTTTTGTTTTTATAAAATTTTTGGTTGTAGGTATACACAATACCTTTATTTTTATATGGTGCTGAGGATCGAACCCAGGACCCCACACATGCTAGGCAAGTGTGCTACCACTGAGCCACAACTCCAGCCCTCTCTGTGGTTTTCATTTGCATTTCCCTGATGGCTAAAGATGTTGAACATTTTTTTCATATTGGCCATTTGTACTTCTTTTGAGAAGTAACTGTTCAGTTTCTCCCATTACATGCTGTTTCTTCACTCTGTTGATTGTTTCCTTTGCTGTGCAGCCTTTTAATGTGATATAATCTCTTTTGTCAATTCTTGCTATTATTTCCTGTGCATTTGAAGTCCTGTTCAGGAAATCATATATACCTATGTCTTGAAAATTTTTGCTTACATTTTCCTCTAATAGTTTCAAAGTTCCAGGTCTTACATTAAGGACTTTGATCCATTTTAAGTTGATTTGGGTAGGGAGTGAAAGATAGGAATCTGGTTTCAACCTACAAGTGTAAGTCCAATTTTCCCAGCAGTATTTGTTGAAGAGGCTGTATTTTCTCTAATGTATATGTTTGACTCCTTTATTGAGAATCAGATGGCTGTAGATATGTGGATTTCTTGGGTTCTCTAGTCTATTCTATTCCATTGCTTTATGTGTCTCCCCCACCCCCAACCCCAGTACTGGGGATTGAACCAAGGCCTTACACATGGTAGAAAAGCACTCCACCATTGAGCTGAACCTCTACCCTTTTGTGTATCTATTTTTTATGCCAATATTAAGCTGTTTTTGTTACAATGGTTCTGTAGTTTGAAATCAGCTATTATGATGCTCCCAGTCTTATTCCTTTTATTCGAGATTGCTTTGGTAATTTGGTGAGTTTTATGCTTCCACAGGAATCTTTTTTTTTTGAACCGGGGAATGAACTCAGGGGCACTCCGCCACTGAGCCACATCCCCAGCCCTATTTTGTATTTTTATTTAGAGACAGGATCTCACTGAGTTGCTTAGGGACTTGCTAAGTTGCTGAGGCTGGCTTGGAACTCGTGATCTTCCTGACTCAGCCTCCCGAGTTGCTTGGATTACAGGGGTGCGCCACCCTGCCCTGCCCACAAGAATCTTAAGACTGTTTTTGTAGCTCTGTAAAGAATGTCATTGGTATTTTGATGGAGATTGCACTGTATATGTAGGTTTCTTGTGGTAGTGTGGCCATTTTAACAATATTATGGCAGTCTACCAGCCTAGTGCTACATTTGAGTGCAGATTGCTCACTGACCGCCGCCTATCATCCGTCACTTGCCTGTCTGCCTGCCTCTGGCCTGCCCATCGCCTGCCTCTCACCTACTCATCGCCCACCAACCGAGGTTCACCTGCCGATCAACCAAGGTTCACCTGCTGATCGTCCACCAGTTGCCTGCAGAGCCTGTGGACCGTCAGTGGATCACCAGCTGCCTGCTGTTGCCTGGAAATTCACCATCACAGTACCCGCAGGTTTGGTTACATGTGGCTGCTGCCATTTTGGGAAAAAAACAAAAAAAAAAAGCCAGGAGCTGCAGGACCACCAGCCCAACTGGCAGCACCCTGCCTTTAGGACCCCTGGCTTGACTGACAGCACCCCACCTCCAGGGGCCCAGCCTGACCATCTGCACCCCACACAGTCTTGGTGCCCACGCCCTGCGCTGCAGCTCACCATTTGCCAACACGTTTAGAAACCAGTGCAGCCATTTTGGATTATCCACAAAAACTGTCATTAGGTGGGGCAACTCCCATCCTGAGACGCCCACTGGAGACTGGAAGCTCATTGTCAGGTAGCTCTCCTGCCTCAGGCTACTAAAGACTGGGAGGTTTGAATAGGATATGATGGTTATGGTGTATATTTTTTTTTCTCCTTTGTGATAGCTTTTAAACTTTTATTTCTATACTTTTCTTGCTCTCTACTTTCCTTTTGTTTACCTATTTCCTCAAGGGCTTTTTCTCCCTTGAGATCTTCCTATGATCTAGAATTTCTTCATACTCTTTTCTTACACTGTTAACAGTTACAGCCTACACCCCTCCCCATCCTCGTTGTCCTCCATTAGAAACTGGTGTCCTCATTGTAAATCTGTTTGTTATACTGTAGATAATAATAGAACTCATCCTCTCTGTTTATTATGACAATATTGTAACAATATTGTAACAAAAAGACTACTGTAACAATAGTCTTCAGAGGGGTTATTTGGTTTACAGCTGCATATTGTCTGTACTGGGTGTTGCTAATATTGATTCCCCCCTTAAAGAAGAGGTTTCAGAAAACCATAGGATCACTAAGCTTATAGGGCAGAAACTATAATACCCTAGATCTGCATTGCTAGAGGGGAAGATACATGAACAACATGAAAAAACAAGGGAGGAAAGTGTTCCAAACAAATCAAGATTCTACACTAATAGAATCCAATGACAGCATGGTAGAAGAAATGCCAGAAAAGGAGTTCAGAATATACATGATTAAAATGTTCAGAGAAGCAAATGATGAGTTAAGAGAGCAAGTGCAGGCAATAATTGACCATTCCAATAAGCAGCTAAAAGAGCAACTACAGGAAACAAAAGATCAACTCAACAAAGAGATAGAGATTCTGAAAAAGAACCAAACAGAAATCCTTGAAATGAAGGAAACAATAACCCAAATTAAACACTCAATGGAAAGCATCACCAACAGACTAGACCACTTAGAAGACAGAACCTCAGACAATGAAGACAAAATATTGAATCTTGAAAATAAAGTTGCCCAAACAGAGAAGATGGTAAGAGCTCATAAACGGAACCTCCAAAAACTATGGGATATCATGAAAAGACCAAATTTAAGAATTATTGGAATTGAGGAAGGCACAGAGATACAAACCAAAGGAATGAACAACCTATTCAATGAAATAATATCAGAAAATTTCCCAAACCTGAAGAATGAAATGGAAACTCAACTGCAGGAGGCTTACAGAACACCAAATGCACAAAATTACAGCAGATCCACACCAAGACACATTATAATGAAAATGCCTAATGTACAAAATAAAGATAGGATTTTAAAGGCTGTGAGAGAAAAGAAACAGATTACATATAGGGGGAAACCAATACAAATATTAGCAGATTTCTCAGCCCAGACCCTAAAAGCTAGAAGGGCCTGGAACAATATATTTCAAGCTCTGAAAGAACATGGCTGCCAACCAAGAATCCTATATCCAGCAAAGGTAACCTTCAGATTTAAAGACGAAATAAAATCCTTCCATGACAAACAAAAGTTAAAGGAATTCACACATAGAAAGCCTGCACTACAGAACATTCTCAGCAAGATATTCCATGAGGAAGAAATGAACAACAACAATGTAAGTGATCAAAGCGGGGAACTGTCCTAATAGAAAAGCCAATTAAAGGAGAAACCAAGTCACATTAAAAACCAAATCTAAGCCAAAATGACTGGGAATAGAAATCATATCTCAATAATAACGCTGAATCTTAATGGCCTAAATTCATCAATCAAAAGACATAGACTGGCAGACTGGATCAAAAAGAAAGACCCAACAATATGTTGCCTTCAAGAGACTCATCTCATAGAAAAGGACATCCACAGACTAAAGGTGAAAGGATGGGGAAAAAAACCTATCAGGCACACGGCCTTAGTAAAAAAGCAGGGGTTTCCATCCTTATGTCAGATAAGTGGACTTCAATCTGAAGTTAGTCAGAAGGGATAAAGAAGGACATTACATACTGCTTAAGGGAACCATAAATCAAGAAGACATAATGATCATAAATATTTATGCCCCAAACAATGGCCCATCCATGTACATCAAACAAATCCTTCTCAATTACAGGAATCAAATAGACCACAACATAATAATTCTGGGTGACTTTAACACACCACTGTCACCACTGGACAGATCTACCAAACAAAAACTAAACAGAGAAACTATAGAACTCAATAACACAATGAATAACTTAGACTTAGCAGACATATATAGAATATTCCATCCATCAATGAGTGAATACACTTTCTTCTCAGCAGCACATGGCTCCTTCTCTAAAATAGACCATATGTTATGCCACAAAGCAGCCCTTAGTAAATGCAAAAAAGTAGAGATACTACCTTGTATTCTATCGGATCATAATGGAATGAAATTAGAAACCAATGACAAAAGAAAAAACAGAAACTACTCCAACACCTGGAGACTAAATAATATGCTATTGAATGAAGCATGGATAACAGAAAACATCAAGGAGAAGATAAAAACATTCTTAGAGGTAAATGAGAATGACAATACAACATATCAAAATCTCTGGGACACTATGAAAGCAGTACTAAG
>JAJEJO010000727.1:486793-628871 GCA_020662805.1 Glaucomys volans | reverse complement strand
GGGTGGGGGGTAAAATTAATAACAATGTGTGACAGATACCATTGCCCTGTGTACATGCATGAATGCACAGATGGTGTGACTCTACTTTGTGTACAACCAGTGAAACAATAGCTGTACTCCATTTGTGTTCAATGAATCAATAAGTAAATAAAAGAATAAATTAAAAAAAATCAATATGCATGGGATTTCCATAGATTTTTACCTTGCCCATCTGACAATGTGTTGATGGCAATCATAGAGATGGTGATGGTCAGCTTCTCTCAGCTCATGACTCTAGAATTATGTTTCACAATATTTAAAGTAGACTTTCCATGGATCCCCATAGCAATAATTCAGAAAGGGGGTTTCATAGTTCATTGCCTGATACTCCAATTCAGTGCAAAATGCTGCTTAGGAGTAGGTGTTCCCTTCTTCACTGTTGCTGGCATCCAAGCCTTGCTTTAAAGCTGTGACTGGACATCTAGAGCCCAGCAAGGAGCTGCGTAGTGAGGGTTCTCTCCAGAAAGGAAACCACAGCAGCAGCTCTCCATAAATACAGAGCAGCAGGACCAAGTCCCAGGGTCCCAGGGGCTCAGGGCTGCTTGCTTGCCTTGTGCAAGGTTCTCCTAACTCTTGCTGTTGGTTTTCTCATTATTTTAAGCCATATATCCCAAAATAGCTTCTGGCATGCTGTTCTCAGCGCAAAAACTCATAAAAACTCAGCAAGAGGAGTATTAGTTTTATTATCCTTCTCTATAGGACTGAAGCTTTAAAAAAAGAAACAAAGAAGAGCCAGAGGCTAAAGCATGTGACCAAGCCTCTGAGCTGAAGATGTTAAAAATGAGGCCGCAAGTCCATTGCTAATTCTCCACTCAGTGAGCATGCACTCAGCTCACCTACCACCCAGCACCCCAAGATGCTGATCTAGGGCAGGAGTAATTTCCCTGAAAAAGGCCCAAACCTGGCAATTGGAACATCTGGATTCTTAATCTCTTTAGATCTTCATTTAATCATCTGTATATATATGAAAAAAAAAAGTGGGGGAGGAATTTGTCTAGAGAAATATATGGAAAACGTTTGAAACAGTGCTTAGCACACAATAGGTGTAATAGATGCTGATTATTATTGTGACTGATTTCTAAGATCACTTGTTCAAGTACAATTTACTTTTTTCTGTAACCTGAGAAAATGTAAGTTACATTCAATCTAGTTAAGGATCCAAGAATAGTGCACACCTGATGATATAAAAAGAGAGACAAGACTATATATTCCTATGTTAAATTGGGAGATTCACTCAGAAAAATCATGAGAGTAGAAACTGTTCCCATGCTGCTCCCTGTGCCATAAAATATCTCTATATTTCACGTGGTTCTATTACTTTACTTCGGTGGAGGAAATTGAGACCTTTCATCCTGACAAAGACGTTCACTTCTCCTACACCCCTCAATTTCATTGTCTTATTCCCTCCTCCATAATTCTGTTAAATAAAAGACTTCTTTTCTTTCCTTTTCTTTTTTTTTCCCTTCCCACTGAATCAACAATCTCAAGTCTCCCCCTGTGGCTATCTGGATTGATCGGTGCTACCTCTAATTCTGCTGCTATTTCCTACAAAACTATGTGTTTGTTAGATTTTGTTTTTGATGCTCTCTTCTGTCCACTTTGAAGTTCAGGATCAGAATTATCATCAATCCCTGCAAATTTCTTGGATTCTTTTAAATTTTTTATTCTGTATGCTTTCTGCTGGAGAATATGTTCCTTCAATTCACCTTTCGTATTTCCTTAGAAATGTGCATCCTTGGAAATACACTTTTTTGTATACTTGTGTTTGACATTCATGAGTAGTTTAGTTAATAACTTTATTATCTTTTTTATTTGTTGTTTTCTTAGGATTATGTTTTTGACATCTATCTAGCTTACTATCAAACTGGATAAGTATTTAAATATATTCAGTATTCTGCTGCACAGAATTCCTTCTTATGCATATATTATATTTATATATAATTCTATTTGGTTATTTTTGATGTCTTGCTACTATACACAAGCTACAATGACCGTCCTCTTGGGGGTCCCCATGTGAAAATCAAGTAGGTTCTCTGGGTAGGATTGCTGAATCTTAGGAGAATTTAATTTTACAGATTTCTGGAATGAATGTCTCTACCTGTAGATAGTCCAGCATTGTCTAAGGCTTCTTGTTTTCTCCTCAATTACCACATTTACTAATATCCAGTTTTCTAATTATTGTCAATGGGAAGCAAACTGGTATCTTCTTATGTATATCTACTTTTTTCTTTCTTTTCTGGCTATTAGGACAAACATTTATATAAGCATTAGTCTTTCAGATTTTTCCTTACCTGAATTATCTACTTGCATGATTTGCTTATTTTTATGGTTTTTTCCTTCGTCAAATAAAAGGCATGCCTGATACAGTATGTGCGTTAATCCTTGTTGGCTTTAGATGTTTAAGTATATTTCCCGAGTCTAACATTAATCTTTGGACATTGGCATCAGTATTTTAAATTTTGCTTTTCATAGGTTTCTTGTTCCCACTGTGGTTGTTCTGATGTTCTCTGATTTCCAGTTTTCAACTGTAGCCATTTTTTTTTTCTCAACTACTCCCAATTAAGTAGCAATGAGCCAAGAAATACAATATTCTCAGTAGTTGTCACAGAAGTTCTTCTTTGTGTTTTCAGGGGAACATTATCAGGCTACTTCTCTGGCAGCTAAATTAATTTCAGTTTGTCATTGAAATATGATTTCAGATAGTTTTATGTTTATAGGCAGCTTTTAGAAATGGTACAGAGATACTCTCTCGAGTAGACTTTGTCCACATTCACCAATGATGATAATTTGCAAAACTGTAGTATAATATCTTAACCATGTTATTGACATGGATACAATCTAATCATCTAATGCTGCTATTTCCAGTTTCACTTTTATATATACTTAGTTGTACATAATTTCATATATTATGTATTTATGTATTTATTTATTTACTTGCTTATTTTTTGAGATGGGGTCTCATTATGTTGCCCAGGCTTGACTCATAGGCTAAGTGAACCTCTGATTTCAGCCTTCTGAGCAGTTGGAACTACAGCTGGTATGTACCATCATGCCCATGTATTTATTTTTATTCCTAACTAAAACTTTATAATTTTGACAAGTATTAGGTTCACAATTACTTGAGTGGAAATACAGAGATTTCCCATGTACACCCCGTCTCTAAATACACAATTTCTCCTACCAGTGTACATTCTTACACATGAAAAACCTGCATCGACCTATTATTATAAACCAAAGTCCACAGTTTGCATTAGTGTTCACTCATATGTATTCCATAGGTTTTGTATAATGACAGATATTCATCAGTGGTGAAGTGCCTTTTGTCCATTTTAAAATCAGATGGCTCATTTTGTTTTCTTTTTTACAGGCTAATATTTTAAATCATATCACTTCACACTTTCTGATGTAATTGAGTCTATTTTTGAACACTGGATAAATAGGAAAATGTCAACCTCATACCTAATTGAAAATTGATGAGTTCATATTGAAGGAAATTTCTCTTTATTCTTTTATTTTATAGCTCTGATGTCCATCTCCAAAGAGGTATGTATTAGTCAGCTTTTTATTATTGCGACCAAAACACCTGACACAAACCACTTAGAGGAGGAAAGATTATTTTGGTTTATGGTTCCAGAGGTATCAGTCCATGGTCAGCTAGCTCCATTGCTCTGGGTCTGAGGTGAATTAGAATATCATTTCAGAAAGGCATGGCAGAGGAAATCTGCTCAGTTCACAGCAGCCAGGTTTCAGAGACAGCAAAGCACCAGAGACAGATGGTGGTCCCCAAGGCCAGGCCTCCATGATGTACTTCCTCCAGCCATGCCCCACCTGACTGTAGTTTTCATTACCTCCCAGAATGTCCATTTAAAAAATTAATTCATCAGGTTGTTTAATCCATTAGTGAGATCATGATCAAATCATTTCACCTCTGAACATTGTTTCATTGCCTGACACCATAGCAAACATTACACCTGACACATGAATCTGAATGTTCTCCAAACATTCAGATTCACACCATAGCAAAGTATTACCAAGGAGTTGTGTAGAAAAATATCATATAAATGTCTTTAGGCTATAAAAGATTACAATATCTGGGGGTAGGGTGGTAGCATAGTCATAGAGCCCTTACCTTGATGTGTAAGGCCCTGGGTTTAATTCCCAGAACCCTTCCAAGAAAAGAGAAAGAGAGATATGGGGAGAGGGAGGAGAGAGAGAGAGAGAGAGAGAGAGAGAGAGAGAGAGAGAGAGAAGCAAAGTAAAACAGGAAGGAAGAAATCTTACAGAGTTTGGAAGAGAAGGCATTTTGCCAAATAAATGTAGGAACCCCTAGAAAATTCTCCAAGTGTTTTTGTGGGTTGTGTGAAAATGTCTGCAAAAGGCATCCCTTAATTTTACATTATCCACTTGATTCATTAAATGTCTATTTTCATCTTCTGCCACAACATGCAAATTTAATTATGATGGTGATGATAACTGTCATTTATTTATTTATTATGTGATTGACACATATTTGTACATATTTATGAGTTACTTTGTGATGTTTTGATTCATGTATATATTAGATAGTGATCAACTCTGTAATTAGCATATCTATCATCTTAAAGTTTTATCATTTCAAAATCCTCCCTTCTGTTTTAAGATGCATAATGCATTATTGTTAATTACATTCTCCATGCTATGTCACAGAACACCAGAATTTATTCCTCTATCAAACTAATATGCTGTACCTGTTGATTGATCTCCCCCATCAACCTTCCCTGGACTCTCCATAGTCTGTGGTAACCACTATTCTAGTCTCAACTTCCTTGAGATCAATTCTTTAGATTCCACTTTTAAGTTAGATCATATGATATTTGTGTTTCTATGCCAGGCTTATTTCACATAGCATAATGTCCCCCAAGATCATCCATGTTGTTAAAAAGAATGGAATTCCATATTTTTTGAGGGTGAATAGTATTCCACTATATTTATATCTACTACATTTAAAAATATCATTAACCCAGTCCTCCATCTACTAAGATTGATTTTGTGTCCTAATATTTAAGCTATAAATGTTCTTAATTAATTTGTATGCTTTTACTTCAAGTCAGGTAACATCCAATTGATAAAGCCAAGGGCCTTTACTGTGTCCTCTCCCATGGATATAATGTCCTCTTCCCCATTCAATATGAAACCTGGTTATTTTGAATAGTACTGAAATGAATATAGGATGAAATTTTAATTTAGACATGTTGATTTAAGTTTGGGGATTATACCCAGTAGTGGAATTGCTGGATCATATAAGTAAGTTGTATGTTTTTAGTTTTTTTAAGGAATATCCTTCCTGTTCTCCATAATGGCTATCCTAACTTACATTCTCTCCAACAGTGTAGGTAACTTCCTCTTTCTCCACAGCTAGCCATTTTTTTTCTTTTTCATAATCGCCTTTCTAAGGCTGAGATGATATTCCATTATGCTTTTGATTAGCATTCCACTAATAATGAATGATACTAGCATTTTTATATACACATTGCCCATCTGTGTCTTCTTTTGAGATCTGTCTATTCATGTGGGGGTGTTTGTTTTCTTTTATTGAGTTGTTTACAGTTCTTAGATAGTCTAGATATTAACTCAATGTCAGGTGTGGTCACTGCTGTGTCAATTGTTTCCCTTATTGTGCCTCCCCTCTTGAATTTGATGTCCCATTTGTCAAATATTTGTCTTTGTTGCTTATGGTGTTGAGGTTCTTATCCAAAAATATTTTGCCAGGGAATATTGTCCTGAAGAATTTCTCCTGTTTTCTTCCAGTAGTTTCATTCTTTTGAGCCTTTCATTAATCATTTAATCATTTAGAATTGAGATTTCTAAGCTATGAGCAATACTGGCTCTAGCCTAATTGTTCTGCCTGTGGATATCCATATTTCCCAACACCATTTGTTGGAGAAATTTCTCTTTCCCCACTGAGTGTGCTTGGCTCCTTTGTCAAAAATCAGTAGGCTATAAATGTGTGGAGTTACTGTGGATTCTCTCTTGTGGTCCATTGGTCTGTGTGTCTATTGTTATGCCAATACCATGCTGCTCTGATGATTATAGCATTACATGATCCTGCCTCACGATGTACCATGAAGGTCATTCATCTTCAAACTCTTGAGTTCTGAGAGATGTTTTTTATTTTAATAGTCCTTCATGTGTCTTATATAAATCTTTTCTCCAAGTTGGTAGCATGTTTTCTCATTCTCTTGACATTTTCTTTCACAAATGAAGTTTTTAATTTTATCAAAATTCAATTTCTCACTTATGTCTTCCATGAATTCTGAGAGTTCTCACCATATTCAAGGTCACTTAGGTTTTCTCCTATGCTATCTTCTAGGAGTCTTATGGTTTTGCATTTTACATTTATATCTATGATCCATTTGGGGTTAATTTTTGTATGGATCCAAAGATTTTGTGTAGTTAATTTTTTTTATTATAATGTATAGTTTGTTCTAGCACTACTTATGAGAAGACTACCTCCTCTCCATATTATTATCCTTCTCCTTTGTTCAGTTGATCAGTTGACTTTTTTTGTTTTTCTTTTTATTTGGTACCAGGATTTGAATCCAGGGGTGCTTGACCACTGAGACACATCCCCAGATCATCTTATTTTTTATTTTCAGAAAGAGCTTGCTAAGTTGCTTAGGGCCTTGCTACATTGCTGAGGCTGGCTTTGAACTTGTGATCCTTCTGCTTCACCACCCCCTGCCCCTTCTGAGATGCTGAGATTACAGGCATGCACCACCATACCTGGCCCAGTTTACTCTATTGATGCAAGTCTATTTCTGGATTTTCTGTTCTGTTACATTTTCTATTAGTATATTATTTCACCAACATCACAGGGTCTTGATTACTGTAGTTTTATAGTAGATTCCTTTTCAGAAATAACTTCATATAAAATTTATATATCATTTATATATCATTTGTATAACTGATATACAAAACACTGCACATCTTTTTATTTTTTGTTTCTTCTGATTAGTTATACATAACAGCAGAATGCATTTCAACTCATTGTACACAAATGGAGCACAACTTTTTCATTTCTTTGGTTGTACACAATTTAGAATCATACCATTCATGCATTCATACATGTACATAGGGTAATGATGTCTGTCTCATTCCACCATACCCTCTCCCCTCCTCTCACTCCCCTCTGCCCAATCCAAAGTTCATCCATTCTTTCCTTGCCTTCCCATCACCCCATTATTGGTCAGCATGCACAAATCAGAGAAAATATTTGGCCTTTGAGTTTTAGGGATTGACTTATTTCACTTAGCATGATATTATCCAACTTCATCCATATATCTGCAAACGCCATAATTTCATTCTTCTCTATGGCTGAGTAATATTCATCACTTTATATATACCATTGTTTCTTTATTCATTCATTCATTCTGTTAAACAGCATCTAAGTTGGTTCCATAGTTTAGCTATTGTAAACTGAACTGTTATAACATTGATGTGATTGTGCCACTGTAGTATGCAGATTTTAAGTCCATTGGGTATAGACCAAGGAGTGGGATATGAGTCAAATGGTGGTTCCATTCCAAGTTTTCTAGGGAATCTCCATACTGCTTTCCAGAGTGTTTGCACTAATTTGCAGTCCCATCAGCAATGCATGAGTGTACCTTTCTCCCCACATCCTTGCCAGCACTTATTCTTGCTTGTATTCCTGATAATTGTCATCTGACTGGAGTGAGATAAAATACTATAGTAGTTTTGATTTGCATTGCTCTAACTAGTAGAGATGTTGAACATTTTTCATGTATTTGTTGATCCATTGTATTTCTTCTTCTGTGATGTGTCTGCTCAGTTTCTTACCCATTTATTGATTGGGTTATTTTGTTGTTGTTGTTGTTAAGTTTTTTGAGTTCTTTATATGCCGCGGAGATTAGTGCTCTATCTGATGTGCGTGTGGTAAAGATTTTCTCCATTCTGTAAGTTATCTCTTCATGTTACTGATTTTTTTCCTTTGCTCAGAAGCATCTGTTTGGTTTGAATTCTTTCCATTTATTGATTTTTTGTATTATATCTTAATACTGTTTATATTTCACATGCACAATTAAATGAATTCAGATATAGGTATTGCTTAATTCCATGTTTGGTGTATTTGGACATGTGTGTACATCTTTGAAATCATCAGTATGATCAAGGTAATGACATGTCCATCACCTTCAAAAGTTTTCTTGCATTCCCTTTTTTTTTAAGTTGTTCAAATTAGTTATATCTGAGAGTAGAATGCATTTTGACATATCATATATAAATGAAATATAACTCCTCATTCTTCTGATTGCACATGATGTAGAATCACACTGGTTGTGTAATCATATATGCACTTAGGGTAAATAATATTGATTCATTCTACTACCCTTCCTACTCCCATAGCCCCCTTTCATTCCCCTCTGTCTAATCCAAAGTACCTCTATTCTTCTCTAGCTGTTTGTTGTGAATTAGCATCCACATATCAGAGAAAGTATTCAGCTTTTGGTTCTTTGGGATTGGCTTATTTATTTCACTTAGCATGATATTCTCCAGCTTCATCCATTTACCTGAAAATGCCATAACTTCATTCTTCTTTAAGGCTGAGTAATATTCCATTGTGTACACTTACCACATTTTTTTATCCATTAATCTGTTGTAGAACACCTAAGTTGGCTCCACAGATTAGCTTTTATGAATTGAGCTGCTATAACATTGTTGTGGTTGTGTCACTGTAGTATGCTGATTTTATGTCTTTAGGTATAGACCAAGGAGTGGGATAGCTGGGTCAAATGATGGTTCCATTTCAAGACTTTTTAAGAATCTGCACATTGCTTTCCAGAGTGGTTACACCAATTTGCAGTCCCCCCAGTAATATATGAGTATACCTTTTCACCACATTCTTCTTTTTTTTGTTGTCGATGGACTTTTATTTTATTTATTTTTCTGTGATGCTGGGGATCTAACCCAGTGCCTCACACATGCTAGGCAAGCACTCTACCACTGAGTTGCAACCCCAGCCCATTTCTCCTACATCCTCACCAATATTTATTGTTGCTTGTATTCTTGATAATTGTCATTCTGACTGGAGTGAGATGAAATCTTAAAGTAGTTTTGATTTGTATTTTCTCTACTTAAAGAGATGTTGAACATTTTTTAATATATTTGTTACCAATTGTATTTCTTCTTCTGTGAAGTGGGTAGTACACAAACAATATGAAAAAACAAGGGAACAAATCACCTGGAACAAACCAAGAGGCTTCAGTAATAGGATCAATTGACATCACAGTAGAAGAAATATCATAGAAGGAGTTAGATTGTACATAGTTAAACTGATCTGTGGCATAAAGGATAATGTAAGTAGTGAAATCAGAGATAAAATTCAGGAGATGAAAGATCATTTAAAAAAAAAGATAGAGACTCTGAAAAGAAATCATGGAGAAATCCTGGAAATGATGGAAGCAATAAACCAAATTAGAAAATCAATGGGAAGCATCATCAATAGACTAGACTACTTGAAAGACAGAAATTCAGGCAATGAAGACAAAATATATAATCTTAAAAACAGAGTTGACCTCAGAGAGATGTCAAGAAACCATGAAAAAACTTCAAAGAATTATGGGATAACAAAAAAATACCAAATTGGAGATTTATCAGGGTAGATGAAGGCATGGAGACACAAACCAAAGGAATGTCCATGCTTTCAATGAAATTGAAGAAAAATATCAAAAAAATTGTACTCCCTCGTTTTATGAGATATATGTTAAGACTATGAGTGCTTCAACTTTGTTGTCCTTCTTCAGTATTATTGTAATGGTTTGAATCTGAGGTGTCCCCCAAAGCTCCTGTGTTAATCCACGAATATTTAGAGCTAAAATGATTAGATTATGAGAGCTGTAATCTAATTAGTCCATCATAGTTCAAATTTACCAATTGGGTGGTTACTAAAGGCAGGTAGGGTGTGACTGGAGGGTTAATCTTCTCCACAGACCTTTCCTTCTCTTTGCTAGCTGGCCACCATGAGCTGAGTAGCTTTCCTCTGTAATGCCCTTTCTCTCTGATCTTCTCCCTGACCTCAGGCCCAGAGCAATGGGTTGCCCATGGACTCAATTTCTGAAACTATGAGCCAAAACAAACATTTCTCTAAGCTGTTCTTGTCAGGTATCTTTGGTCAAAGTTGATTAACACAGCTGTGGGATAATCTGGGTCTTTTGCCTTTCCACACAACCTTTAGAAACCATTTGTAGATAACCACAAAAAAAATTTGCTAGGATTTTCTTTGGGATTTATTAAATTTACTGCTCAATTTAGGAAAAGCTGGTATTTTGATAATTCATTGTCTTCTTATCTCAAAATATGGATCATCTCTCCATTTACTTAGTTCTTCTTTTATGTGTTTTGTTAAAGTTTGGATATGAGGTGTCACTGAAAAGCTAATATGTTAGGCAATGCAGGTACGGACAGAGGAAAAATGATTAGATCATGAAAACTGTTAACTCTCTTGTAGATTAATACATTTGATTGATTAACAAATTGAATGGACTATTAAGTGGTAAGTGTAAGCAGGTGGAGAATGACTGGAGAAAGTAGGTTGCTGAGTGTGTGCCTTGGGATCATATCCTGTCCCTGGCCCTGTTGTTCAAGTAAGCTTTCTCTCTTTCTCTCTCTCTTTTTCCCTCTCCCTCTCTTTTCCTCCTTCCCTCTTTGCTTCCTGATTCCTGTGAGCTGAGAAGCATCCCTCTGTCAAACCTTTCCTTCCTGATATTAAGAATTTGTGTTATCTCTCTTTGGCTCTTAGCCAAGTAAAAATAATTGATTTTATTAATCCTGAAATTAAGAACTAGCTTATTTTCAATTTCATTTTTTTCTGCTCTAATTTTTATTATTTCTTTTCTTCTTACTTTTTATTTAGTCTTCTATTTTCTAATGTATACACTTAATGCTATAAATTCCCCTTAAAATTCCTGCTTTAGCTATGTCCCCCCAGTTTGGTAGATTTTATTATCATTTTTATTTAATTCAAAAGACTTTTAAATTTCTTCTGAGATTTCTTCTTGGACTCATGAGTTCTTTAGAGTTGTTACTCTAGGTTGGTTCCATTAAGCAGCACCTAGAAAAGGGGTGCACACTTTGAGTTGAGCAAGGTGAATAAATCTGGATGTATAGTGTGCAGCATGGTGACAATAGGTGAAAAACTGTCTTGTAGATTTGAAACTTGCTTATTAATAAGGCTAGATTATACACAGAGAGACACACATAATGGCAACTTTGTGAGGTGATGTAAATGTTAACTTGATTATGGTGATTATTTCACAATTTATAGGTAAACATCATCAATTTGTATAACTTACATATAAAGTTTTTTGTATAAAGACAAAAATACAGAAATGCAGAATTGAAATTCCATCCCAGATCTACTAAATTAGAATTACAATATATAATTTAAAGTGCCGTTTATAAGCACAAAATAGTTCTAAACATACTGTTTTAAAAGTGTTGGTTACAGAACTTCTAAAATTCAGAATGAAGTCAGTCTTCAAAGTTTGATTCCTACTGTTGTCACTCACTACCTGTGTTTCTATAGATATGGAATTTAAATTCCCTGTGTCTCAATTTTCTCTCCTGTAAAATAGGACTAATGTTATTATGAATATCTTGGTGATAACTGAGTTAGAACATATAAAACACTTGGAGCAGCATAGTTAATGTAAGCTATTGTATGTAAGTGCTCAATAAATCACCTATCATCATAATTATTATTACAGTTGTATGGAATATGTAATATTTATCTCTGAAAATTTCACTGGGGAGTCAGTTGGCTTAGAATAATCAGCAAATTTTGAGCTAATTACTAATGGTGTCTCAGAAAAATGGTGTTGGCAGGTATGAATCTAAATCAAAGCTTGTAAGTATTTTTATTTATGTATTTAAGCAATATATACCTAGCATGGAAATTAAGTCTGATTTTTCTTGAAGTCTTATAGAATTTCAATATTAGCTGTTCCAAAAGTTAAGTTAAAATAGCTGAAAAAAAAAATGACAAAACTTTTCTTACTTAACTTGACAAGAAAGAATTTTTTCAAGGTGTCTCCTTCCATCAGCCATAAATACTACTTTCCTGGAATGTATTCATAGCTAACATCACCTTAACTGACAGTGTAATGGTTTGTACATGAGTTAGAACTTCTGAGGAACAATGCCAAAGGAAAGCTATTGTTACTGGGAATTTCCAGAACATGTTTAGTCTACCTACAGGTTAAAAGGTACTTCATGGGTCCCTACATAAACTTGAAGGAGTAAATAATCCAGTCAGGAGTTATTTAAAATATAGATCCATTGACTTGGAAGAGTTTTTATATCTAGGTAAGAAGGAAAAAAATAATACTCATTTTCTTTTGAAATGAATCAGGTTTTAAACATGGGATCAGAGAGGAATTGAGCACATAGAAGAACGAATGTTACCTACCAGAATTTTCTTAGAGCTGTCATTTCCAAATATATCATTTATTTGAAAAATGTTCAGATTATATTCCTGAAAATGTGGGATTTATTTAAAACAAGGTCTTCAGAATAAAATCTTGAGGGAGAAATATTTTTAGAGTGTGTTGGTGTAGGACAGGAGGAAGCATTTGGATAGGGAGAAAGAATATTGGAATAGTCTAATATAGTTTCTAGAAGTATACTGTCTAATATGATCACATCTAGTCACATGTGACTAATTTTAAAGTTACAAATTTAAAATCAAATTAAATTCAAAAATGTGTTCGTCAGGCACATTCAAGTGGTCAATGGCTAGATGCAACTAGTGGCTTCATTTTGAGAGAACATAGAAATATTTCAATTATTTAAGAAAGTGATATAAAACACTGATATTACAGAATATAGCAAAGAATATGAGAGCACAATTTTAGAATAATTTGTTTTGGAATAACAAAATGCTCTCAATAAGAATTTAAAAGAGACAGGCCTACCTTGGGCAGCCCCACCAGGAGCCCAGCAGCAGCCACTCTGATCCTCCAAGTCCGAGCACAGGATTGCCTCTGGAAGATTAGATTCATAAATGAGGCCATGTATTTGATTCTAGTGCTACTTGAGATAGCAATTACATATAAAATTCCTCCATATACATTTATTCTGAGAACCGGTTAGTTACATTAAGCCTACTTATGTTAACAAAACATCAAATTGCTCTTTTAATAAATGTAGAAATGAAATCAGGAGACTGCAGTTGTTTTCTTTGTGTGTTTGATAATTTTATTTTGTTTTGTTTCTCCTGATACCCCAATTCTAATTCCAGAGTAGATAGTATCTCTCTTTTCTATGTTCTTTGCTTTCTCAGGTCATGTATGATAAAAATCTGGCATAAAGATAAATTTAGACAAATAAGAGCTACAGGTGTGCTGAATGTGTCCTTCGATTTGAAATGTCTTCTTATATGTTTGTTCATATTCGGGAGCATTCTTTTTAATTCTCCCTTGTAATGTTAATTGAGCATGTGTCTTAAACAAATCAGAAGTAGAAGAAGAGGAAGAAGGAGGAGGAGGAGGAGGAGGAAGAGGAGGAGGAGGAGGAGGAGGAGGAGGAGGAGAAAAAGAAGAAGGGGTGGTGGTGGAGGAGAAGAAGGAGGAGGAGGAAGAAGAGGAACAGGAGGAGGAGGAGGGGGTGAGGAGGAGGGGAGGAGAAAAGGAGAAAAGAGAAGGGAAGGGAAGAAGAGAGGAAGGGGAGGTCAGAAGAAAAGAGAGACTGTGGGATGTCAGATATGAAGGCCAGCTTCCAGAACTGTGAGCCAAATACATTTCTATTATTCACAAATTACCTCGTCTATTAGATCCTGTATCATAGCTGAAACTAACTGAGAGGACTTAGAAATACAACATAGAAAGGAAACATGTAATGACACAGTGTATCAACATGGTCAACTGCCAGACTCAAATAGGTGCCCCTTTGTGTTCCAGGCAAGAGCTCCTTTTGGGTTTCGCAACAACAAGCAAAACAAAATATTTCAGGGTATAAATGGGTTTATAGTCCTCAGTTTATCCCTAGAATAGACAAATATTCATATTTTCTTTTTCATTTCAGCTCTGAAGTATGAAAGAGGGGCAAACATTATATGTCGATTACCTGGCACTTTCCATGATAAGTGTAAACAGCAAGTGCATGAGAAACATCTCACAGAAGTGGAGTTAATGCAACATAAATAAATGTGAGTGATTATATCAGAAAACAATCAAACACATAGCAAAATATGTGCATTTTTAACTCAGCTCACTGGAAATTTGCAGAGCAGATCTGAAAAATTATTAGGCTAGGTTTCACAAAAGGGGCCATGGATTAGGTGCTTTTGCTATTTGGGATAGTTTTGTATATGACATTACTCATTTACATTTAATTTTAGAACTGATTAGTTACATTAAACCTACTTACTTTAACAAAACATCAAATGAAATAAATGTAGAAATGAAATCAGGAGACTTTAGTTGTTTTGTTTGCCTGTTTGTACATTTTCTTTTGTTTCCTTTTGTTTTTCCTGATACCCCAGTTCTGATTCCAGAGTAGATAGTATCTCTCTTTTCTGTGTTTTTTCCTTTCTCAGGTCCTGTATGATAAAAATCTGGTGTAGAGATGAATTTAGACAAAGGAAGAGCTACGGATGTGCTGAATGTATCCTTTTAGCTTTGATTTGAAATGTTGGATGATGAGATGTCCAGGTAGCCTCTGTCTGCAGTATTTTTCTGCTTCTTCAATACACTTCCCTCACTTTGTGAATCCTCTTGAATGAATCCACCTTTCTATGGGACACTGCCCTGCTGTCCCCTGCTCTATTCAATCTTTACATCTTCAAATGCCTTTTTTCAGAAACCAATCATTGATAAATAACCAATGAATCTTTCTTTTTCACTAACACATTATAGAGGTCACAGAGAAGCAGATAAATGAACTTCGGAAAACCTGTACTGTTTAGCACCTTGATACATATTAACTGCTTAGAGTTGAAAATAAATGTTCTCTTATTAGGAGCTAACAAGAAGAGAATAGGTGATAACAACAACAACAAAAAAAGCACTTCAGGTACAGTAGAGTTGTAAATAATACATTTTTTAAAGTTTAAAAACAAAAGTTTTATTTTTCTTCTTATTTTTTTTAACTTTTCATAACTCTTTAACAACATAACATTCAGATAGGCTCTGACCTCCTTCAGAATATCAGTCCCCATTTCTGCTACTAGTCAATGTACCTGAAGCTCCCACCTTCAGTGGAAGGAGACCCCAACTCTGAAGCCAAAGGCTTCCAATTGAAACAGTTCACCTTATCGTCCAGTATGGGAAGGAAATAGAAGGGGACATTCCTCTCAGGATAAAATTCAAAGGGGTAGGAGGCAGAGTGGGGCAGCAAGGGAGGAGGGTTGAGGAGAGGTGCGGCCCAGGGTATCTCCTGAAAGATGGGACTCGAGAAGGCAGGTGTGTTCCTGCGCTGTGGCATCCGATGACATCCAGGCTGCTGTGAGACGTCCAGAGTAGCAGGAGGAGGAACAAGAACCTCTGCCCTGAGGCTGCTGTCTGTGAGGGCATAACCCCTGCCTTCATGGGTGTCTGAGTCCCCCACCACATCTGGATTTTGGATGCTAATCTGACTTTTGAAAACACCTAGTGGAGCGCCTACATTGATGGCTGCCTCCATCCCGCAGCTTCTCACCTTGTGAATCCAGTACACCAGTGGACTGTAGCTGAAGGTGGTATCTGTCATCACTTGCACCCACTGCCCGGCACGCCTCTCCTGCTGCAGTTTCTTCCTCCAATGAAGGCAGACAATGCAGATGCCCAGAATCACGGAAAACAGACCCATGAATCCAAAATGCATTAAGACCCAGGAGCTCCAAAGGCCCAGGTCCTGCTTTTGGGAATCCATGACAGTTGAGGCTTGTTACCAGGCCTATGGCTCTGGACAGAATGAACTCACCCAACGACCAGTCCACCAATGGCAATTTGCCCAAAGCCCAAGCCCCATTGCTACCTAAAGAAGACATCCTCAGGTTCTGAGTACTGGGAATTCCAGGGGTGGTGCTTGTGGACTGCTTCTGACTTGATAGAAGGGTCTCCATCTTGTGGCATCTCAAGAGCATACTGGTATGTTCCCAACTTCTTATGGTGAAGTTGCAAAACAGCCCCCAGGAAAGGGCACTCACACCCTCAGGGGCTTATATTTATGTTGCTGGTTTTGAGGAGCCATTTCTGGATATCTTTTCCAGGGGGCAGTTGGGCAGGAAGCACAGTGAACATTGGGCAGATCTGCCCTCAAGAAGTTTCTGACCAAGTTGTCAGGGAATAATACTGTGCAGGGGAACCAAGTATTCAAAACCTTCTTCTTTGCCTCCTACCATTTCCCTTTTGATTCTTCACAAGCTTCTGATGGGAGGTGGATTAGACCTCTCTCCAGGTCTATTCAAAGTGGAGCTGATGTGATTCTGGAAAATCAACTGTAAGGACTATGTGCCTCACAGTGGGGATGGTTGCTCTCCTGGGAAGACAACAAGGTCTTCAGTGGTGGGAATGTGGAGAGAGGCATTCCTGAGTGAAGGAGCAGCATGGGCCAAACTCCAGAGGTGAATAAACAAGGCCTTTGCCTGACCAGAAGGGAAAGGTGTATGAAGGATGGGGAAGGAGGTGAAGCTGGAAAGAGATGCAGGAACACACAGGGAAGAGATCCCACAGGGCCTAGTGATGCTCAGAAAACACTTTGCCAGCCCTTGTTGAAAATAATACTTCTGAAAATCAGCAAAACGTGTAAGACAGTTGTATTTAACATTCTATGTTTCCACCAACTCAGCACAGATTCAAAGGGAACATTGGTCAAAAGCGAGGAATTTTGCTGTTGAGAATACGACTGGAGAAACAAAGTCAAAAATAATTTGTGGAATATTTCAATAAAGCCTTTAAAGATTCCTTCTTGCTAATGTGGTTTTCGTCTTCTCCTTTGCAGTTTTTTCTTTCTATTGAGGCTTAGATGAAACCAATTAAACTCCCTTATCAAATATTAAATTAATGCTCTTTTAATGATTTACATATAAATATAATTTTGAAAAAGAACCCCAGGGTTTTTTCATTTGTTTTCCTCAGGCTGACCAAATGTACATCACTGTACAATTTTGATATTCCTTAAGGAAAGACACACAAGGTGGGTAAGTTTTCCTCTGGAGACACGTTTTACAAGAAAACGCAGATTGCCTATGTAGAATCCAGAAAAGGTGAGGAAAACCCTCCCCAAGATATTAAAAAACAGACTTGTAAAATGCACTGGGAAGCTCCGATGTGTGAACAAATTACACAGGTGATTCATGTTTTCCAAATGTGTCTGAGGACAGAAGAACTTGGCCTAAGAGTCTCACTGTGTCATTGAGTTGGTGCACAGCTGTCATCTGACAATGCCATGTGATCACGTTGGTGCTCACTGCCACTAAAATCTACCCTCTTTTCTTCCTGACAATCAACAAACACTTACTGTGTATATGAATGATGTTTCTAGTTCTGTCCCTGAAGTTTGTTACACCTTGTCACTAAGCATTTGATTTCTCCAACACATTCACTGTGAAAATGTCAGTATCCTAACTTCCTGTAGTTTTTGTTATCTTAGATTTGTCCTTAGAAGCAACAGTTTTCTTTAAAAGAAAGTGAAATCATTGTTGACTATGTACCACCACTGTTGTATTTTATTTTTGCCATTTTTTTTTTGAAGCATTATTTGTACAAAATATATTAAGAAAGTTGCCAGTTCGGTGCAAGGAAATCATTTACATGTCCTTTGAATACAAATGTGATATGAAATCCCTTTTACCTAAACAAAAAATTACTTGAGATGGCATAATGATTCACTTTGACTAAATTTTATTTATTTATTCAGAAACCAAATGTTTCTTTCTTCCTCTGCCTTTATGGCACGTCTTGTTTTCACCCTGTGCAACTGGACCTCACTGAAGAGTAGCTATTGGTTCATTCCCCATTCAGTTCATCAGCACTGACAAACTTCAATATATTACCAAATTTCTTAAAAATTCCATGTCTTATTTGAAATTTGGCTATTAGTAATTATAGGATTCTTATGAAATAAAACATCGATAATGTTAGCTTTCTGTTATTATAACACATACCTCAGATAAACAACTTACAAAGAGAAAAGTGTCATTTTAGCTCACAGTTTTAAAAGTTTCAGCCCAAAAGCCATAGGCCCCATGGCCTTTGGGCTCAGCAAAACCATTCATCTCATGCCTAAGTTGTGAAAAAGAGAGAAACCAACTATTTTCCTACAATCCCATGTGAGGTCATTCCCCACTATTCTAAGATCTCCCAGTAGGCCACCTCTTAGTGTTCACCACCTCCCAATAGTGCCATAGGCTGGTGAATAGCCTAAATCATCACCCTTTAGAGAACATTCCAGATCCACGCTAGAACACCAACTCAATTTTATAAGCTAAAAATCTCGGGTTCATTGCAAGTTTAAATGTACATTACTATGCTGTGATATTTCCCATTTTTCCAGGTTATTACTCATTTGAACCAATGTTTCCCCCCTAAATTTATGGATTAACATATTCATGAAATATGCAACATGTAGACAAAAAATGTTTCCAAAGATGAAACGAATCCCCATACATAGAAAGGAAGGCAAGATAATGTCTTGGATAGATGGGGGAGGATGGAAATTCCTCATCATTCTTCTGAACTTTAAAGTTATCATGTTATGTTCCTATAGCACTACATAATGTATTTGCAGTCCTTGTGATCTGTTGCTATTATTAGTAATCCCTGAAAATTTTTAGCCTAATGCAATTCCATTAAAAGCATAGAATGAAATAACTGATTTTGTGTTTTACATGCATGCTCAAATGAGGGAATATTCATTTCAATTTTCCCTCTACAAATTTATCTGAGTATCTGTCTAAAACAATTTCAGAAGGAGGAGGAGGAGGAGGAGGAGGAGAAAGAGGAGGAGGAGGAGGCAGAGAAGGAGAAGGAAGAGTAGGAAGGATGAGGAGGGGGATCAGGAGGGGAGGAGAAAAGAGAAAGGAAAAAGGGAGGAAGGGAAGGTGAGGAGAAAAGAAAAGAGAGACTGTGGGATGGCAGATATGAAGGCCAGCTTCCAGAACTATGAGCCAAATACATTTCTATTATTCACAAATTACCTAGTCTATTAGATCCTGTATCATAGCTGAAACTAACTGAGAGGACTTAGAAATACAACACAGAAAGGAAACATGTAATGATACAGTGTATCAACATGGTCAACTGCCAGACTCAAATAGCTGCCCCTTTGTGTTCCATGCAAGAGCTCCTTCTGGGTTTCACAATGGCCAGCAAAGCAAATCATTTCAGGGTATAAATGGATCCATAGTCCTCAGTTTGTCCCTAGCATAGACATAATTTCATTTTTTTTTTCATTTCATTTCTCAGATTTGAAAGAGGGAAAATATAATATGTGGGTAACCTGGCACTTTCCATGTTCAATGTAAGAAGCAAGTGCGTGAGAAACATCTCTGCACAATTGGAGTTAATGCAACGTAATTAAATGTGAGTGAGAGTACCTGAATACAATAAAAAACCCGGCAACATATGTGCATTTCTCACTCAGCTCACTTGCAATCTCCAGAGCGGGTCTGAAAAATTTTTAGACCTGGATTCACAAAGGAGGCCATGGATTTGATTCTTTCGCTATTTGGGATCGCATTTGTATATAAAATTATTCCACACATTTATTTTTAGAAGCCGTTAATTACATTAAGCCTACTTACATTAACAAAACATCAAATTCCTCTTTTAATAAATGTAGAAATGGAATCAGGAAACTGCAGTGGTTTTGTTTGCGTGTTTGTTCATTCTGTTTTGTTTCTCCTGATACCCCAGTTCTGATTCCAGAGTAGATAGTATCTCTCTTTTCTGTGCTCTTTCCTTTTTCAGGTCATGTATAAAAAAAATCTGGGATAGAGGTAAATTCAGACAGAATAAGAGCTACAGGTGTGCTGAAAGTATCCTTCTAACTTTGATTTGAAATGTTGGACAAAGACATGTCCATGTAGCCTTGTCTGCAGTATTTTTGTGCTTCCTCAAAAATACTTCCCTTGCTTTGTGAGTCCTCTTGAATGAGTCCACCTTTCTATGGGACAGTGCCCTGCTGTCCCCTGCTCTATTCAAAATTTACATTTGCAGATGCCTTTTTTCAGAAACCAATCATTAACAATTAACCAATGAAACTTTCCTTTTCACTAAGAATTAAGGAGATAACAGAAAAGCAGATAAATGAGCTAGGGAAAAACCTGTAATGTTTAGGGTCTTGATAAATGTTCACTGGTTATGGGTTGATAATAAATATTCTTTATTAAGAGCTAACAAAGAGAGAAGAAATAGGTTTTTCCTTTATCAAAGGAAAAAATAAACACTTCAGGCACAGGAGAGTTGAAAATAATGCTTTTCTTTAACTTGTAAAAACAAGAATTTTACTTTAATTTTCGAAACTCTTCAACAATATAACACTCAAATGGGCTCTGCCCTCATTGAGAATATCTGTCCCCATTATCTGCTAATAGTCCTTGTACCTGAAGCTCCCACCTTCAGTGGAAGGAGACTCCCACTCGGAAGCAGAAGGCTTCGAATTGAAACAATTCATGGCATCATCCAGTGTGGGAAGGGAATAGAAGTGCCCATTCCTTTCAGGATCGACTTCAAAGGGGTAGGAGGCAGAGTGGGGCAGCAAGGGAGGAGGGTTGAGGAGAGGTGCGGCCCAGGGTATCTCCTGAAAGAAGGGACTCGGGAAGGCTGGTGTGTTCCTGCGCTGTGGCATCCGATGAGATCCGGGCTGCTGTGAGACGTCCAGAGTAGCAGGAGGACGAACAGGAACCTCTGCCCTGAGACCACTGTCTGTGCGGGCATGACCCCTGCCTTCAGGGGTATCTGAATCTGATTCACTTTGACTCAGGGGTGTCTAAGTCTGATTCACTTTGACTAAATTTTAATTATTTCATCAGAAACCAAATGTTTCTCTCCTCCTCCAACTTTATGGCATGTCTTGCTTTCACCCTGTACAGCTAGACCTCACTGAAGAGTAGCTACGGGTTCATTCCCTATGTAGTTCAATAGCACTGACAAACTTCAATATGTTACCAAATTTCTTATAAATTCCATGTCTTATTTGAAATTTGACTATTAGTAATTATAGGATTCTTATGAATTAAAACACCAAACATGTTAGCCAGCTTTCTGTTACTATGACACATACCTCAGATAAACAACTTACAAAGAGAAAAGTGTTATTTTAGCTCACAGATTTAAAAGTTTCAATCCTTAAGACATAAGCCCCATGGCACTTGGGCATAGCAAAACCATTCATCTCATGCCTAGGTTGTGAAAAAGAGAGAAACTGACTAGGGTCCTACAATCCCATGTGAAGATGTGCCCCACTATTCTAAGATCTCCCATTATGCCCCCTCTTAGAGGTTCACCACATCCCAGTAGGGCCATAGGTTTGTGAAGAGTGTATAAAACATCAGCCTTTGGGGAACATTCCAGATCCAAGCTAAAACACCAACTCAATTTTATCAGCTAAAAAACTCTGGTTCATTGCAAGTTTAAATGTATTTTATATTTCCCATTTTTTCCAGCTCTTTGCTAATTTGAAGCAATGAACTTCCCCTAAAATAATGTACTAACAGATTCATGAAATTATGCAACATATAGACAAAAAATGTTTCCAAAGACTAAAGGACTACCCATACATAGAAAGAAAGGGAAGAAAATGTCTTGGATAGATGGGAGAGAATGGAAATGCCTCATCATTCTTCTGAACTTCAATGTTATCATGTTACCGTTCTATAGCACTACAAATTTTGAGCCCTTGTAATCTGTTGCTTTTATTAGTTATCCCTGAAATTTCCTTAGCATCATGCAATTACATTAAAAACATAGAATAAAATAATTTTGTCTTTTTACATGTTTGGTCATATGTGGGTACATTCTTTTCAATCCTCCCTTGCAATATTAACTGAGTATCTGTCTGAAACAAAATCAGAAGAAGAGGAAGAGGAAGAAGAAGAAGAAGAAGAAGAAGAAGAAGAAGAAGGAGGAGGAGGAGGAGGAGGAGGAGGAGGAGGAGAGGAAAATGAAGAAGGGGGTGGTGGTGGAGGAGGTGCAGGAGGAGGAGGAGCAGGAGAAGGAAGTGGAGGATGGGGAGGAGCAGGAGGAGGGGAGGAGAAAAGAAGAAAAGAGAAGGGAAGGGAAGAAGAGAGGAAAGGAAGGTCAGAAAAAAGAGACTGTGGGATGTCGGATATGAAGGCCAGCTTCCAGGACTGTGAGCCAAATACATTTCTATTATTCACAAATTACCTAGTCTATTAGATCCTGTTATCATAGCTGAAACTGAGAGGATGTGGAAGTACAAGATATAAAGGAAACATATAATGACACAGTTTATCAACATGGTCAATTGCCAGACTCAAATAGCTTCCCCTTTGTGTTCCAGGCAAGAGTTCCTTTGGGTTTCACAACAACAAGCAAAGCAAATTATTTCAGAGTATGAATGGGTTCATAGTCCTCAGTTTATCCCTAGCATAGACATATTTTCATATTTTCTTTTTCATTTCAGCTCTGAAATTTGAAAGAGGGCAAATATTATATGTTGATTACGTGGCACTTTCCATGTTAAGTGTAAGAATCAAGTGCATGAGAAACATCTCTGCAGAAGTGGAGTTCATGCAACATAATTAAATGTGAGTGATAATATCTGAAAACAAACATACGGCAAAATATGTGCATTTTTAAGTCAGCTCACTGGCAATTTGTAGAGCAGCTCTGAAAAAATTTTAGGCCCAGTTTCACAGATGGGGCCATGAATTTGGATCTTTTGTTATTTAGGATAGCTTTTGTATATAACATTACTCCATTTACATTTATTTTTAGAACCGCTTAGTTACATTAAACCTACTTACTTTAACAAAACATCAAATTGTTCATTAAATAAATGTAGAAATGAAATCAGGAGACTGCAGCTGTTTTGTTCGCCTGTTTGTTCATTTTGTTTTGTTTTGTTTTGTTTTTCCTGATACCCCAGTTCTGATTCCAGAGTAGATGGTATCTCTCTTTTCTATGTTCTTTCCTTTCTCGGGTCATGTATGATAGAATTCTGGTATAGAGATAAATTTAGACAAAATAAGAGCTACAGGCATGCTGAATGTACCCTTCTAGCTTTGATTTGAAATGTTGGATGATGACATGTCCAGGTAGCCTCTGTCTGCAGTATTTTTCTGCTCCTTCAATATACTTCCCTCACTTTGTGAGTCCTCTTGAATGAATCCACCTTTCTATAGGACAGTGCCCTGCTGTCCCCTGCTGTCCCAATCATTACATCTTCAAATGCCTTTTATCAGAAACCAATCATTAATAAATAACCAATAAATTTTTCTTTTTCACTAACACATTATAGAGGTCACAGAGAAGCAGATAAATGAACTTCAGAAAACCTGTACTGTTTAGCACCTTGATACATATTAACTGGTTTGAGTTGATAATAAATGTTATTTTACTACAGTTAACAAGAAGAGATTAGGTGATAACAAGAGAATATCATGCTAAGTGAAATAAGCCAAGCCCAGAAAACCAAAGGCTGAATGTTTTCTCTGATCAGTGGATGCTGATATATAATGGGGCCTGTTGGCGACAGGGGGTTCTTGGGGTATAGGAAGTATGGATGGTGTAGAGTGTAGAGGAAAATGGGACAGGAGGGGATGGGGGAAGGAAAAATAGTAAACTGAGACAGACAGTATTACCCTATGTATATGTAAGATTATATGAATTGTGTGAATAAAAAATAAATAAAATTTAAAAAAAAAACAACACTTCAGGTATAATAGAGTTGAAAATAATACTTTTTTACCTTTTAAAAATGAAAGGTTTATTTTATTTATTTATTTTTTTTACTTTTCAAAACTCTTTAAAAACATAACATTCAAATGGGCTCTGACCTCTGTGTGAGTGTCGTCCCCATTTTCTACTAACAGTCCTTGTACCTGAAGCTCCCACCTTCAGTGGAAGGAGACTTCCACTAGTTCCAAAGGCTTCCCGTTGAAACAGTTCACCTCATCGTCCAGTATGGGAAGGGAATAGAAGTGAACATTCCTTTCAGGATAGATTTCAAAGGGGTAGGAGGCAGAGTGGGGCAGCAAGGGAGGAGGGTTGAGGAGAGGTGCGGCCCAGGGTATCTCCTGAAAGAAGGGACTCAGGAAGGCGGGTGTGTTCCTGTGCTGTGGCATCCGATGACATCCAGGCTGCTGTGAGACGTCCAGAGTAGCAGGAAGAGGAACAGGAACCTCTGCTCTAAGGCCACTGTCTGTGCGGGCATAACCCCTGCCTTCAAGGGTGTCTGAGTCCCCCACCACATCTGGAATATGGATGTCAATCTCACTTTTCCAAACAGCCGGTGGAGCGCCTACCCTGATGGCTGCCTCCATCCCGCAGCTTCTCAGCTTGTGAATCCAGTACACCAGTGGACTGTAGCTGAAGGGGGTATCTGTCATCACTTGCACCCACTGCCGGGCACGCCTCTCCCGCTGCAGTTTCTTCCTCCAATGGAGGCAGACAATGCAGATGCCCACTGTCACCGAAAACAAACCCATGAATCCAATATACATTAAGACCCACAAGCTCCAAAGGCCCAGGTCCTGCTTTTGGGAATCCGTGACATTTGAGGCTTGTTACCAGGCCTATGGCTCTGGGCACAATGAACTCACCCACCAACCTGTTCACCAATGGCAATCTACCCAAGGCCCAACTCCTGGAGAAGACATCATCAGGTTCTGAGCACTGGGAACTCCAGAGGTAGTGCCTGTGCACTGGTTCTGATTGAAGGAAGGAAGGGATTCCATCTTGTGGCATCTTGAGAGCATGCGGATCCATCACAGTGTGATCTGTTTCCAACTTCTTATGGTGAAGTCACCAAACTGCCCCAGGAAAGGGCACTCACATCCTCAGGGGCTTATATTTATGTTGCTCATTGTGAGGGAACCATTCCTGGATACATTTTCCAGTGGGCATTTGGGCAGGGAACACAGTAAACCTATGGGCAGAGCTGCCCTCCAGAAGTTTCTGGCCAAGTTGTCAGGGAATAAAGCTGTTCAGGGGAACCAAATGGTCAAAACCTGCTCCTTTGGCTCCTATAATTTGTTTTGTTTCTTCACAAGCTTATGATGGAAGTTGGATTTGACAACTCTCCAATTCCTTCCAACTGGGGATGATGTGGTTCTGGGAAATCAACTGTAAGGATTAATTGCCTCAGAGTAAGGGTGGCTGGCCACCTGGGAAGATAAATAGGTGTTCAGTGGTGGAAATGTTGGGAGAGGCACTCCTGAGTGAAGAAGCATCAGGAGCCAATCTCCAGAGGTGAATAAACATGGTCTTTGGCATGACCAGAAGTGACAGGTATATGAAGGATGGGGAAGGATTTGAAGTTGAAAAGAGATGCAGGAACACAAAGGAAGAGCTCCCACAGGGCCTAATGATGCTCAGAAAACACTTTGCCATTCCTTGTTGAAAATAATACAAGGGAAAAAAGTGTCCCAAACAAACCTAGATGCTATATCAATAGAACTCAATGACTACATGATAGAAGGAATGTCAGTCAGAAAGTGAGTTCAGAATGGTCATAATCAAAATGATCCAAGAAGTGAATGATGAGATGAGAGAGCCATTGCAGGCATGAAAGATCGCACCAATAAACAGCTAAAAGAGCAATTGCAGGAAGCAAAAAATTATTTCAATAAAGAGATAGACATTCTGAAAAAAACAAACAGAAATCCTTGAAATGAAGGAAATAGTAAACCAAATTTAAAACTCAATAAAAGCCTAACGGACAGGATAAATCACTTGGAAGACAGAACCTCAGACAGTGAAGACAAAATATTCAATCTTGAAAACAAAGTCAACCAAATAGAGAAGATGGTAAGGAATCATGAACAGAACCTCCAAGTATTATGGGACATCATGAAAATACCAAGTTTAAGAATTATTGGTTTTGAGGAAGGCACAGAGATACAAATCAAAGGAGTGAATAATCTGTTCAATGAAATAGTATCAGAAAATTTCCTGAATGTGACGAATGAGATGGAAAATCAAATACATGAGGCATACTGGATACCAAATGCACAAGATTACAACAGATCCACACTGAGGCATTTTATAATGAAAATACCTAGCATACAAAATAAGGATAGAATTTTAAAGTCTGCGAGAGTAAAGTATCAGATTACATACAGGGGGTAACCAATATGGATATCAGCAGATTTCTCAGCCCAGACCCTAAAAGCTAGAAGGACTTGGAACAACTTATTTCAAGCTCTGAAAGAAAATGGGTGCCAACTAAGAATCTTATACCCAGAAAACCTTACCTTCAAATTTGATGATGAAATAAAATCCTTCTTTGATAAACAAAAGCCAAAAGAATTCACAAATAGAAAGCCTGCACTATAGAGCATTCTCAGCAAAATATTCCAAAAGAAAGAATTTAAAAACAACAATGTAAGCCAGCAATGGGAGAAATTACCCTAAAGGAATAACCAAGTAGGGGAGAAACCAAGTCAAATTAAAACCCCAAAATAAGGCAAAATGACCAGGACTACAATTCATATCTCAGTAACAACCCTGAATGTTAACAGCCTACACTCATCAATCAAAAGACATGGACTGGGAGATTGGATTAAAAAGAAAGACCCAACATTATGCTGCCTTCAAGAGGCTCATCTCATAGAAAAGGACATCCACAGACTTAAGGGAAAAGGATGGGAAAAACATACCATGCACATGGACTCAGTAAAAAAGTGGGGGTTTCTATTCTCATTTCAAATAAAGCACACTTCAATCCAAAGGTAGTCAGAAGGGATAAAGAAAGTCATTTCGTACTGCTTTAAGGTAAGCATAAATCAGCAAGATACAACGATCATAAATATTTATGCCCCATACAATAGCGCATCCTTGTATGTTAAACAAATCCTTCTCAATTCCAGGAACCAAATAGACCACAAACAATAATACAAGGTGACTTTACTACACCTCTCTCACTATTGGACCGATCTTCCAAACAAAAATTGAACAAAGAAACCATAGATCTCAATAACACAATTAATAATTTAGACTTAACAGACATATATAGAATATTCCATCCATAAATGAGTGAGTACACTTTCTTCTCAGCAGCACATGGATCCATCTCTAAAAGAGACCATATGTTATGTCACAAAGCTACTCTTAGCAAATAAAAAATGATAGAGATACTACCTTGCATTCTATCAGATCATAATGGAATGAAATTAGAAATCAATAATAAAATAAAACCAGAAACTACTCCAATATCTGGATTAAATAATACACTATTGAATGTTGCATGCATAACAGAAGACATCAGGGGGGAAATAAAAAATTCATAGAGGTAAACAAAAACAACGATACAACATAACAAATCTCTGGGACACTATGAAAGCAGTACTAAGAGGAAAATTCATTGCATGGAGCACATTCAATAAAACAATGAAAAGTCAACAAATAAACCACCTCATGTTACAGTTCAAAGTCCTAAAAAAGTAGAACAGATTAACACCAAAAGTAGTAGAAGACAGGAAATAATTAAAATCAGAGCTAAAAATCAATGAAATTAAAACAAAAGAAACTATTCAAAAAATTGACAAAACAAAGAGTTGCTTCTTTGAAAAGTAAACTAAATTGATAAATCCTTAGCCACACAAACAAAGAGAAGAAGAGAAAAAACTCAAATTACTAAAATTCAAGATGAAAAAGCAACTATCACGATGAGCACTATTGAAATACAAAACATAATTAGACACTATTTTGAAGATCTATACTCCAACAAAATAGAAAATCTCGAAGACATCGACAGGTTTCTAGAGACATATGATCCACCCAGACTGAATCTGAAGGACATACACAATTCAAATAGACCAATTTCAAGCAATGACATAGAAGAAGTCATCAAGAGCCTACCTACCAAGAAAAGTTCAGGGCCAGATGGATTCTCAGCTGAGTTCTACAAGACCTTCAGAGAAGAACTCATTCCATTACTCCTCAAAGTATTTCATGAAATATAAGAGGAGGGAACCCTTCCATACTCATTCTATATCTAATATCCTGATACCAAAACCAGACAAAGACACATCAAGGAAAGAAAATTTCAGGCCAATATCTGTAATGAACATAGAGGCAAAAATTCTTAACAAAATTTTAGCAAATCACATACGAAAACATATTAAAAAGACAGTGCACCACGATCAATTGAGTTTCATCCCAAGGATGCAAGGTTAGTTCAACATCCGGGAATCTATAAATGTAATTCACCACATCAACAGGCATAAAGTTAAGAATCACATGGTTATATCAATAGATGCAGAAAAAGCATTTGTTAAAAATACAACACCCCTTAATGCTCAAAACACTAGAAAAAATAGGAATTGTAGGAACATACCTCAACATTGTAAAGGCTATCTATGCTAAGCCCATGGTCAACATCATTCTAAATGGACAAAAGCTGAAAGAATTCGATCTAAAAACTGGAACAAGGTAGGTATGACCTCTTTCACTACTTCTATTCAACATTGTCCTTGAAATTCTAGCCAAAGCAATTAGACAGACTAAAGAATTAAAAGGAATATGAATAAGAAAAGAAGAACTTAAACAATCACTATTTGCAGATGATATGATTCTATATGTAGAGGAGCTGAAAAGTTCCACTAAAAAAATTTTAGAACATATAAATGAATTCAGTAATGTAGCAGGATATAAAATCAACACTCATAAATCTAATGCATTCTTATTCATAAGTGATGAATCCTCTGAAAGAGAAATTAGGAAAACTACTCCATTCACAATAACCTCAAAAAAATAAAATACCTGGGAGTCAATTTAACAAATGAGGTGAAAGACCTCTACAATGAGAACTACAGAACAATAAAGAAAGAAATTAAAGAAAACCTTAGAAAATGGAGAAATAGAGACAGCAATTATGAAATTCATTGGGAAGAATAAGAGACCCAGAATAATTAAAGCAATCCTTAGCAGGAAGAGCGAAGCAGGGGGTATCACAATACCAGATCTTCAACTATACTACAGAGCAATAGTAACAAAAAACGGCATGATATTGGCACCAAAATAGGCAGGTAGACCACAGGTACAGAATAGAGGACACAGAGACAAATGCACATAAATACAGTTATCTCATACTTGACAAAGGGGCCAAAAATATATAATGGAGAAATGATAGTCTCTTCAACAAATGGTGCTGGGAAAACTGGAAATCCATATGCAGCAAAATGAAACTAAACCCCTATCTCTCACCCTGCACAAAACTCAACTCAAAATGGATCAAGGATCTAGGAATTAGACCAGAGACCCTGCACCTAATAGAAGAAAAAGTAGGTCTAAATCTTTATCATATTGGCTTAGGACCTCACTTCCTTAACATGACTCCCTAAGTACAAGAAATAAAAGCAGGAATCAACAACTGGGATAGATTCAAACTAAAAAGCTATTTCTCAGCAAAGGAAACAACAGTGTGAAGAGAGAGCCTACAGAGTGGGAGAAAATCTTTGCCACACACACTTCAGATAGAGCACTAATCTCCAGAATTTATAAAGAATCGAAAAAACTTTACACCAAGAATACAAGTAACTCAATCAATAAATGGGCTAAGGAAATGAGTAGATATTTCACTGAAGATCTAGAAGCAACCAACAGGTATATGAAAAGATGTTCAACATCTCTAGTAATAAGAGAAAGGCAAATCCAAACTACCTTAAGATATCATCTCATCCCAATTAGAATGTCTATTATCAAGAATACAAGCAACAATAGGTGTTGGTAAGGATGTGGGGAAAAGGGTACACTCATACATTGCTGGTGGGGTTGCAAATTGGTGCAGCTACTGTGGAAAGTTGTTTGGAGATTCCTTAGAAAACTCAGAATGGAACTACCATTTGACCCAGCTATCCCACTCCTTGGCCTATACCCAAAGGACTTAAAATCAGCATACTACATTGATGCAGCCACATCAATGTTTAATAGCAGCCCAATCCACTATAGCTAGATTGTGGAACCAACCTGGATGCCCTTCAATAGACAAATGGAAAAAGAAACTGGTATATATACACAATGGAATATTAATCAGCCATAAAGAATAATAAAATTATGACATTTGCAGGTAAATGGATGGAGTTGGAGAAAATCATGTTATGTGACATAAGCCAATCCCAAAAACCCAAAGGCCGAATGATTTCTCTGATAAGTGATTGATGACACATAACAGGGATGGGGGGAGGTAAAGGAAGAATGGAGAAAGGATGGATTGTATAGAGGAAATGAGGAGTGGGATGGGGGTGGGGAAGGAAAGATAATAGAATGAGACAAACATCATTACCTTATGTATATGTATGAATACACAAATTGTATGATTCTACTTTGTGTACAATGAGAAAAACAATGGTTGTACTCCATTTGTGTACAGTGAACCAAAATTAAAAAAATAATAATTTAAAAGATCATCTACCTTATTTTCTAGAATAATGAATACTATAGTATTCTTTTAAAATATATGTCTATTGAGTCAGATTTCAAATTCCCTGTCCTCTAATAGCAGATCTTTTAGTTTCCTTGAAAGTAAAGACTTCTTTAGACTTGGGTGAGAATTTTCAGGGGTTTCTGCTTTGACAATGAACCTGACCATAGAAAGATCACCAACATCTTGATGACTGACTCTGCAACCTTGAAGTAAGTAAGAGTATGATTTTGTGTGTGATTTTTACAGTTCTATTTAGATATTTTGATTTCCTGAGGGCAACTGTAATTGGTCAAAGTAAACCAATCCCATTAGTGAAATAGGTGTTGAAATCAAATTTGATTTTTAAAATACTCAGTTAGTAATCAAATTAGAGTGTGAGTATAATGGGTTTAAGAGGAATGTAGAAACCAGGTTATATTTGGACTCAATGTTGAAGTAAACATGTTCCATCTGGATCTTCTGGGCAGGGACCTGGATAAGGCCTGTCAGAGACAATGAGAATTCCAGTTCTGACCCATCCCACTCTGTTCCACCTTTTTCCAGGCAACCCATTCCATGGTTGAGAAGCTTTGGCATCAGGGCATTGGGAACAATTTTATTTAGTTTGATTTTGCAGTACTGGGGATTGAACTCAGGGCCTCACCTGTGGTAAGTCAGCATCAGCCCTGCTACTCAGTCACTCTCCCATGCCCTCCTCTTTGTTGTTCTTTTTTATTATGTGATACCTTAATCTTTTTTATGCTCTGATTTCATCCCGCTGACTTCTTGTTTTTTTCTCAGTTACTGTGACAGTCACTGTTAAGCCTGGTTCTAGCAAATCTAAATAAATAAACAAATAAAAATAAAACCATGCTATTAAGATGCCCTACATGCAGCATCACACCACAGGAAAGCTGCCATAATTGCCAGAGGTAGCCCCAATAGTCCAACAGAGGACACACACAAAACTGGTCACAAAATACCATGGTTTTGGAAAATATGACAAGGCCAGCTGTGGTTTTGATGACTTTGTGCACCTGTTTGTACACCGTCTGTGCAGTCTGCTGCACTGAGATGCCCCTTGCCAAATATCCTTAGAGGAGCTTGTGTGAGGTCCTATAGGCCGTCACACATGGTCACTCTGGTGTGGCATTGTTCCGCAGTAGCTTAGCATTCATTACTGTCTTCTGGAAAAAGGGAGAGAAGAAAGAGAGGAGGAATGGTAATCGCCTGTCATTTCTTATTAAAACAGCAAAGTCTTTTCCTTGGGATGTTAGCAAAATTCTAGAATAATGCAAAAGTGATGCAAGTCTTTTTCTCCTCTGAAAATATAACAGCTCCACCTTGAGGCAAAATTATTTTATTAAACTTGAAGAGTTTCAATTTGAAATAGTAGAGATGACTAGTGATCAATAATCCCCCTTGGAGAAAGAAACAAAAGAAATCCAAAATTAGATGAAGGATTTGGAAGGTCACCTTGTGTTCCCAGTCTTGGTCACAAACAATAGCATTAGTACCTAAGGAAGACAAATTATAGTAATCTCATTGGCCAACTTCAGACTGGGATTTCATATGCTCAAATCTATGTTGATGAAATTTTATTTAAAGTTGTCAAAGGGCCAATTAGAACCTCAAAATTATATTTACTTCCCTCATCTCCTCTGTCATATATATTTCTATACTAGCCAGCCAAGAGAAAAAAAAATGGAACTTTCTCTAGAACCTGCCATTTATCTTATTGCTGGCAAAATGTTGCTGTTTGGATATGAGAGAATATGTGAAAACAGATCTATTCCATGTTTTCTACAGCTCACCTCAGCTGGTCTTTCGTTGTTGACTTTATTTTTGACTCACTTATCAAGTGTCAAACCTAAAACTGGAGTAGAAAAAAATGTGAAAAAAATTAAAATCTGCCCCACGCCAAGATTAGTTGTCATTAACTCTCTTCCTGGTTACAAATACCCTAGGAAGCCTCCCCAATGCAATTTTAAGCATTATCTATGCATTCTAACATTATTATTTTATATAATTTGTTAACTTGTTTGGTCTACTTGGAATTTTTCTGGGGGTGTGCATAAATGGCACTGCAGACTAATTCTGTATAAAAATAGCAATGGTTCTCATGTTGCTCCTTATATAATCATATGGAAAAGTAATTTTTTGTGTATGTTGGTCTTGTATTACTGATCCCTCTTATCAAGTTAAATAGTTTCTGATAGATCCTTCTACATTTTTAAAATAGATGACCACATCATCCACCATCAGGTTTAACTCTCTTGAGTCAATATTGGTAATAGTTTTTTCCTAGAAAAATCATAAATGTGTTATATAGAGATAATTCTTAATCTTACAATATCTTTATTGTTTTTACATCTCTCTTAATATTTAGGATTTACTTTATCATTGGGTCTGATGCTAACCACATGGAGTGGACTTAAGACTGCCATAGACTCTCTTTATAGGAATAGTGACCATGGATGCTGTCCGAACTACCACAGCTCTTGGGTGAACTTGAGAGGAAGAAAGGAAGGCAGATGGAAGGAAGAACCTAAATGAGATTTGAGCAGTATCCGCACTTTCCCATACAACAATTGCAGTCTAAGGAAAGCAGCTGGGTGCTGAGGAGGCAACGCTCATTGGAAAAAAAAATTATTGTTATAAATGTGCCTGCTCTCCAGCAGTTTAATTCTATTAAAACATCCTCACCATTTCAGTCTGTCCTTAACATTTTTTCCTGACAGTTACCGATGCTCATTCAGATCTTTGGTGAGTGGGGAATATATTATATCCAGGAAACTATAAAAGCTTTTTTGATGCATAGTCTCAATACAGGTGAGAAGATAACAGTTAAATAGGGCAGATGTGCTATAAGAATTATCAGAACAGATTTCTTTGGTATGGAAATCCTTATTGTTACAAGATAGTAAAATACAAACATTCTTCTAGGGTATAATATATATTAAAGATAAGGAACATTTAGAAGGACTAAATATGCATTCTTATAAAAATTTAGAAGTCTTTTCCAGAAAGATCTATAAAGGTCATACCATAATGATTACACTACTTGGAAGCAGGGACTAGGAACCACAATTTTTTGTGTTAGAGGTGATGGACAAACCTATAATTCTTGACTTCATTAAGCACAAGAAGTGTAAAGTAGCCAGTATAAAGCGAGCTATGTTTAGATGAAAAATTAATGTTGCTCCAAGGAAGAAATCTATGCATCTCAGGTTTTCTAGATGAAAAGAGAGATAATAAATACACCTGTCAGGTGACAATAACTATGAAGTGATGAATGACCCTTCGTCAAAAGAGCTTTTAAGGGGAACATGTGTGAAGCCTGGGAACATGACAAGGAGCCCGTGTGTACATGACGGAAATGTATGACCTTTGTCTTTATGTGTGATGCCAAATTATATTTTATAACATCTGAAGTCAATTTGCCTTTAAGCAAAAATTCCTCAAAGGCTTCTTGGACTATTTGTTACCTTCCAAATAAACAGATCTCCAAGCCCCTTCCCTCAAATTCAGTGACTTCTTGGGTGGTATTTACATTTGAAGGAAAAATAAGTGTAAGTCAAGTTAAACTTCGCATTTTCCATATGGAGCTGGAGTCATGTAAGAAATTTAGACTACATTTTGAACTTTAGTAAGTGGTATCTCATTAAGGGGGCTGAAAGGTGAGGGAATGTATCAGAACAAATGCTAGAAGAAAACTTGGCCCTCCCACCTTATGTCTTAGTGAACAGAATTTGTCCTGTCAATGAGGAGGAATGGACAGGGATTAAAGGGTCCCAGAGATAGGCATCATGGAGGACAATTAGAATGTCCAGGGAGGTTCTGGGAAGGCCTCGCCTGTCTGGCTAGACTCCTTGGCTAGACTGAGTGTGTTGCTCCCACAGTCTGCTCTCCTCCATCTCACATGAGGTGGTTCACAGTTCCTCCAATCTGCTCCACCTCTTAGAGAACAGAGGAAACCCTTGCATTCTTACATTCTGTGCTAACAATGTTTTCTGTTTTATACTGGTGCTTCTTGAAGGTCTGCTGACACTGCAGAGGCTGTCCTTCTCTCAGTGAGCCAGTTTATAGAGATAGCACACACTTGCCCCGGAAGTGTACCCTTCATGTGCAAACCAACTGGAACAGATTTCATCCTCCCTAACCACCTCCTTTATGGGGTTCTTACACTCTTGAGTGACTATCTCACTGCCAGAATCACCCCAGAGCCAGGTATCAGACAAGGAACAGGCCTATGTCCCAGAGTTCCCAGAAGTTAATGAAGTCAGCCAATCCCAAGCCTGCTAGGCCTGCTTACTCTTCCTTTAACATTCCTTCCCATCAAAAGCATAATAAGAGATCTTTTCCATGTTGTCCTGCACTCCTTCTGCCTCCTCACTAATCCTGGTGTTAGCCTGTGTGGCCTGATATGTCCCATCATTCTGGGAACTGTGAGCATCAAAGTAGCCTTTCAGTTACAGTCAGCAACTGATCTTTTGTCTTCACCATTCCTGGATAATAATAAAACCTGCATGTTGAAAGGCCTTGTCCCTACTCATTCTGTCCACTCATGTTTCTCTCTCTCTATCTCTCTCTCGCGCGCTCGCGGGTTCACACACACCCACACCCACTCTTCTTTTCATGAGGATGGCCTACTTTTTTTTACATGTTTTGCCCGACATAGTCTTACTCTTTTACTAACCCACAAAAAAACATCACCTAGGCTTAAAAAAAATCCCTGACTTCCTTTGGACTCATCACTAACTTTTTCTCTTACACTCCTGGAGGATGATATTAATGCCTTAATGAAAGCATTTTGCATATTATCTTATAATTCTTTAATTCTCTGATCCTTTTTGCTCTAAACATGTTATGTTGTTCAATATTGGTATTTCTAGTGTCCACATATCTCCTGGCTATTAATTGTGCTCAAAATTATTTACTGTGTGAATTAATTTTTTGAACAAAAAAAAACATGTTCTGTTTTCACTGAAAATAACATCTTCCTTTTCCACACTTATTTTCTAGACCATCCATATCTTTGCAGTTGCTTACTACATTGGATGTCTGGATTGTACCTTTCAAAATGGATTGTAAATTGGGAAGGTTTAAACATATATGCTTTTTATATGCTCACTGTTGACCCCAATTCTTGCATATGCTTATAGTCAATTGATTGTTAACATAATTTAGATGTAATTAATAATCCATATTCAAATTGTTTTTAGAATAAAATGAGATATAAACTCACTGTCTATATAAATCTTGAAGTATAGAATATGGACCATACATTATTCTTGGTTTCTTAAGGTATCTCCCAAACTCTTGGTACTTCAAAGGTAAGTTGTGCTTCGTAGATGTCAATTAAGCCCATGTTGAAGAATGCAGAATTAATATGTACCTCTTTGTGACAGAAAATGTGTGAGTTAGTATAAACAAAAGTAAATAGTATTGCCTTGCTTAGGAATGTCTGCAAAGATTATAAAGTACCCAAAACTGGTGCAAGGAAAAAGAACACTCTTAGGGAATTTACTAATATGTCATGGAATCCTAGGACAAAAACTACAAAAGCTGGACTTGATCTGAGAGAGTGAACATGATTAGAAACCAAAGAAATTAAGTCTCTCCTCTGTCTCTGTTTCTGTCTGTCTCTGTCACACACACACACACACACACACACACACACACACAAACACACACTCCTCCTAATTCTTTTTTTCCTTTTCTTGTCTCTACATTCTTCTGCTTCCTTCCCCTGACAATCACGCTATTTCATCAACATGGAGGCTCTGCTATGCCTCCCCAGCCACAGCACCCTGCATGGGTGGTGTGCACTCACAATCCCCATCAGGGAGAAGTCTGGGTCACCCATATTCATGGGTCCTTCAAGCTGGATGAGAGGTGGAACCCAGAGTTCTTAGGGGGTTCTCCTCTGTATCTGGGGCAGGATTAATGTTCAAGATTCAGCACCTTGAAGTCACCTTTGACTTCTTTGTGTCTTTTATATCGACAACTTGGATTGTGCAAAAAATCTGTACATTGTCTACAGATAAGATTAATTTATTCTTAATATAACATTTTAATCTATGACTCAGCTTCTGAATAAAATTCAGATATCTGATGAAGCCTGGTCCCTTTGAGGTCTCATATCCAGTACTATTTTTGACTCTTTCTCATGTTTTCCACTTAGAGCAGCATTGCTGCCCATCAGTTAGAGCTAGCAGCATGTGCTTCTCTACTTCAGAATCACTGCAAAGCCCTCTTTATAAAAAAAAAAAAAAAAATTCTATTAATTCACTGAAAATATAGTTAACCCAAACTGTAACACTTTCATAGACATTGTACTGGTGATTTTCCCCATGAATGAGATCCAGTAAGACTCTACAAAGCCATAGTTTAGTTTCATTATCATAAAAGAAGAGATTTTACTAGTGACGAAATGATGTTCATAATATAATCTTGAAATGCAAATAATTGATTGCCACTTGAAAAAGAAATGTCAACATATGGAAGGGAAACAAGCCATCATGATTGTGAGTACCTAAATTTATGCATCCACCTTTAGACAGTCTGAACTATTTCCTTATCACCTATCAAGAATAGGGAAATAGTTTACCCACTGAAAGTACTATTTTTTTTTAGAAAAAAGATTTTAAATGGATAATTTTTTCTACATTGTCAACATTGACTTATTTTAGTTTCATTGTACATTAGTGACTTCTCTTACCAAATGATATCTTTGACCAACAGATGACAAAATGGGTTCAACACTTATTTTTGCACTGTAATGGTAAAAGTCAAGTGAAAAAACTCTGGTTTTGTTGTGCATCCACCTTTCCTTCACCTGTAACAAGCAGAGGGTACAGAGCCTGAGTCTAGCCTGGCCAGACACCATCTTCTAACCCACATTTCCAAGGCATCTTATTGCTGCTGTGTATAAATTGGTTAATAAAGCTAGAACTATGCCCAGCCTAAAGGAAAACCACCAATTGTTCACAAACTGTCTTTAATTATTAAAATATGGAAAAATTGCATTTAAATATAATTTTGAATTGAAAACAAGTCTCCATGTTTATTCCAGTAAAAGCCTCTCCATAACCAATGTTATCATTCCTTTTACAGTTTATGAGGAGATATTGATGAAAACTTTAATTACACGCAGCCAAACTGTCTCATGAATTCATGAGTTTAACAGATGCTTTTGCTGGTACATTTAGACATTTTCTCTGAACATTCTCGTCAGCTGATGAGTTGCTCCCTCTATGACAAGGACTGCCTTAAGCATAATTGAAGTACAGCTGTAGTCATAAATGGATGTGATGCTCCACGATATTTTAAGTGGCTTCTCAAGCTTCAATCAACATGGTTTTCAGTGATTAAGTCTGTGTTTTTATAAATGATGATTTGTGTCTTTGAGATAATAGTGGTTGCCATATTGTACCCTGAGATGATGTAAACTTTTGTATCATAGTGTAATTTTGTTTTAGTTCAGAATGCAAAAAAATATGATAGCTCTTGAATTCAAAACGAGTGCCAAAACACATTCCTCAGATGAACTCAAGGTGCATTATAACTAACTAATGGTGTCAAAATGTTCCAACTTTAGACCATCATGTCTTAATTTTCTCAGTCTATCTGCCTGCAGGACCCAGGACCCCAAAGTGCCTGTCACATTCCCCCACCCCCCTCTCCAGATCAACACACAACAATATCTACTGGACACTGAAGACTTGTTCCTTATCTTTTAACCATGGAGCAAGCACAAGGATCATATCAGTGAGGACACAGAGGATACTGAAGTCCACGAGGAGGAGGACAGGTGACTCCTTTCAGTGACACTTGCTTTGCTTTGTTCTAACTCCTTAGTTTCTTGATAAAAATTTTTAAAAGAAATATCAGAAAGTTGAGAATCCATTAAGATTGATTACACATACAGCCCTAGCTGTGGTACAGTTAGTGTTATGAACATAATCACGTCCTCTTTACATATTCTTATTGGTGTGTTTCCCAAAATAACAAGTTACTGAAACAGTAAGGTTATCTCAGTAATAAGTTTCATTCCCTCCACTTATTCTATCTTCACATCTCCATCCAGTCTTTGTTATGGAATGATCAAGAGTTTTCTTACAGCATCCTTCAGCAGCAGGTTCAAAAAAGAACAAGAAGTAAAGGGGGGAAAAGAGAAAAAGTAGGTAAAATAGTGCACTGTTGTTTTCAGTGGTTGCTTTTCATTGTTAAACCTTATAGTCAACAAAGAAGCATGCCTGATCTTTCAGTTCAATTCTTCATATTCTAAGGCCTACTTAAAAAAAGTGAAATTATCCCTAAGATAAACCCATTTATGATTACAAATGAGCCCAATAGGAAACAGAAGCTATTGATACTTAAATTTAAAAAATTGGAGCTTTGAGACTTCATTTTCTCATTTAATCCTCCAGAAAGAAGACAACCTCATTTTATGTAAAGAGGTAAGGTGCAGCGCTTGTTACACGTATTGATTGTCCTTAAAGAAGTTGAAATAACCTAAAAATAAAACCCAGTGCCTTCTTCTTAGGGCCTCATTTCAGTGCATTTCCATTCTATGTATCAGTCTGTAACAAATATATAAGGCATAGACCCTGTTGAGAGATGTCTAGTGTATTGGAAAGAAGACGAATTTTGGAGTATAAGGATTTGAGTAAACCCTGCTCTTCATTTCTTAGTCATGATCCTTTTTCTCAGGGCCAGCATTTTCTAATGCACATAATGGTGGGAACCCCACAGATGTGACAGAGGACTTGGGTTGATATAAAGGAACTAATATAAATAAATAAAGTCTCTTGCTTAGTTGTCAGCATATTTGATAAATGTTAATTCTCTTCCCTAGTTTTTGGGTTGTTTCTCAAGGCCTAAGTGAAAGCCATTCTTTGACATTGATTCATTTGGAAGAAGTGCAGAGTGTTAATTCAGAGACCTAAATGTATCAGCATTAAAATAATAAGGATCTGTGAGCTGTCAATGATTAAAAGTTTAGAAACTTTTTACATAAAAGGTCTTTCAATTAAGAAAGTATATATTCTATTTGATCTTTTATATAATAATTTAACATTTATCTATCTAAGTATAAATATTAGATAGATTCTGGGCAATGTTTTTTCAGTTGAGGTCTAGACTGAATTTGAAGCTCCTTAAGGCTCACATACTCAAGAACTCCTAGCTCAGATCTTCAAATAGACTATTCTACTGTTCTGCTGCTAATGTTGACAGCTGATATAATCAGATCATTATTTTGTGGCCCAGGGCAAGTAATTTCATATTCTCATAACCATTCTCCTTGATATGATAAATTTCTATCAGCACATGCTTATAAACAGCAGGAGCTATGAGCATATAAAAAGCTTTGTTCAAAACAAGTTAACTTTTTCTGCTTCCCCCAATAGAATCCTGTGGTAGAAAAAAAAGTTTTGTCTCCCCACAAAAAATATGAGGATGATTTTAAAGAAATTAAAAATGAAAATTTAAAGGATTTCTAACTGTAAGGTCTATGTTAAAAGTCAATAAAAGATGACTTTAGATACAATATGTATCTATCTTTCACTTCTCCTTCCAGAACAATTATAAAAAGAGTAAGAATTTTTTAAGTCACAGTGAAATATTCAGCAGAATTGAGTGAAGGATACAATTCTCACAGTCAATAATATATAGGAAGGTTTGTAAAAGCAGGTAAGATGGAGCAAAGTGATAAAAGGACGTGAAAGAAAAAAATAGTGAACAAAGCTCAAGTCAAATGTTCTCAGGAAAAAAAATAAATGCATTTGCTAAAAGTGAACAGCATAGCCTACACAGCAAAGTCAAATCGTAACAATGGAGCAAGGGACTGTGGGGTAAGCAACCAGAAGTTGTCTTCTACAAACATCTTTTATTCAAAGTCACAATGGAGTTAGGTCTGCATGAAGAATGATGAAGAGAGCCATTTCTGTAGGAAGCCACCCGACAGGACAGATGGAAGCCTTTAAACAGTGAGGCCTGGGACACCCCTGGCTCACCTTGCATCCCTTACTACTTACTGGTTTTGAGAAAGGCAATTCATTCCGTGTTGAACTTAAAATATCATCTTATATGACATTTAAAAATATATACCAAAGGTCTCCCTGGAGACCTGGAAAAAGGAGAAAAAAATAACAATTGATGAAACTTACTTACAAAACAGTTAAAATATCATAGATATTTCCTGTGTATTAAAGTGTTTTCATGAAGTCACCACTTTTATGGAAGATAACCCTGATCAGAAACACAAGAACTCCAGAAAGTCATGTCAAGATAACAGGAAGAAATGGAATGTGAGCTAGTGGTCTCAGGGGGAAAATAGAGGAGGAGAAAATGTCTAACAAAAATAAATTTGATATTGCAAGAACACAGGATTACATTTTAAGAAAAGCAGGATAAAGTTCACTGACTCTGAAAAGGAGAATGATATGATGAAATGGAAAGAAATGGTCTTTGGAAAAAAATGTTGTTATATAAAGGATAGGCAAAAAATGCCACATAAATATAATTGAACCCTAAAAGCAAATATGGCAATAAAATAGAACCTATAGGTAAATATTTTAAAATTTATCAGAATCCAGTGGTAATATAGAGAGGAAGAAAGGATAATATTATTTGTAGTAGATTATGTATAGAGAGATTATCTTTAAAAACTTGGTATCAAAGAGGAAAAGTTATAAGTATTTTCTCTAATATGTGGATGCTGATCCATAATGGGGGGAATGAATGGAGGAAATTTGGATTTTGAGCAGAGAGAGGGAGGAGAGGGAAGGGGGAAGAGGAGTGAGAAAGATGGTGGAATGTGATTGGCAACATTACCCTAGATACTCGTATGGTCACACGAATGGTATGACTCTACATCCTGTACAACCAGAGAAATGAACAGTTGTGGTCCCTTTGTGTACAATGAATTGAAATGCATTCTGCTCTCATGTATAACTAATTAGAACAAATAAAAAAAGAATTAGAATAAAAACAATAATAACCTTTCCAAACAATCAAAAAATTTCAAAACAGAAACCAGAGCAAAGCAAGAGACTATAAAGCAAATTCCCTTTAGTAATCAGAATCAGAGAACATAGAATATGTAAAAGACCAAACATTCAGATTAATAAATAGTTTAGCTTTCATATTAAGATTAAAAATACCTTAATTCTGATAACAAGACCTATATCTGTACACAAAATTTCATTGACTACTATACCACAAAGAAAACTTACAATATTTAAGAAATCAAAATTGCAGAGAAAATACTTAGTAATCAAAATGTAATGAACAAAGCAATTGACAACAATCACAAAGTGAAATGGTTCTTCCAACATGAATTTAACAACTTTCTTGAATCTAAGTTCAATTAAAAAATATGATTTTATTAAGGAACAATAAAAACATCAAACACTTTGAAATGTAACTAAAACAGTACTTTCATTAAAAAATTCATAACTTTGCATATTTATATGAATGAAAAATAGAATGAGCACAAATTATTAAATTAATAGACTCAAAAATTAGGAAAAACCTGATAGAATCAAGAATAATATAAGGAAATCAATAAAATCATAATAAGTATAAATAAAATAGTTATTATAATAATATTAGAAAACATATTAGAATATATGTCAAAAGAACAAGTAAACAATAAAAATCAACAATAATTAGGTAAATTACTATGTGATGCACAACAATATGTGATAATAGAATCTATATTTAATGTGTACAGACATACACATTTGAAAACTGTGTAACATATCTAATACTCTAAAAAGGTTTCAAAATAGACTCATGTAGGGACAAATATAAACAGAAAATTCATTTCTACATAAAAGAGGGAAAAATTTCAACAATCTGCTCTCACCCCCCAAGGAACCATGCAAATATTATTTCATGGCAAATTTCTGCAAAACCTGTTGAAATCAGATTAATTTAATGCTATTTACATTATTCCAGAAGAGGAATTTAAGCACAAAGGATGACAACAACCTTCATTTTTATATGGTGAGTATAATTCTACCACAAATACCTGACAAATATCAAATGAATACATAAATATACAAACACACAAAATTCAAGTCAAATTCTAAGTTCCAAGGTGACCTCCTATGAAATTTTCATGAAAAGAATAAAACAAGTATGTAAAGTGAATACAATGACATAATAAAGTGGTTTATTAAAGTTAATATAAAATTATTCAATATTTACATATTAACTTATAATTCATTCTTTTCTTGGGGGGTACCAGGGGTAGAACTCAGGGACACTCAAACACTGAGCCACATCCCTAGCCCTATTTTTTATTTTGTTTAGAGACAGGGTCTCACTGAGTTGCTTACCACCTCACCCTTTGCTGAGACTGGCTTTGAACTCATCAACTCGTCATTTTAGTACATGCTGAAAAGTTACCTGAGATAATTCACAAATATTTTTATTTGCTAGCAATACCTGTGTCAGCATTTTGTCATTGTGACCAAAATACCTGACAATATCAACTTAGAAAAGAAAAATCTTATTTTGTGCTCATGGTTTCAGAAGTTTCAGTCCCTGGTCAGCTGACTGGATCACTCTAGGCCAGAGGTGAGGCAGAACAAATCATTGTAAGATAAGATGGAGGAACTCTGCTCAGCTCAACAGCCAGGAAGGAGGTGGGAACAAGATACAATCCCCAAGGGTGTGCCCCCAGTGATCTACTTCCTCCCATCATGCCACACCTGCCTATAGTTACCTCCCAGTAGACCATTCAAATTACTAAACTGTCAAGTGGATTAAACCACTGATGAGGTTACTGGCTCTCATAATCTCATCATTTCACTTCAGACATTTCTTTATAGGCTAAATCATAAGCTTTTTGGAGGATATTATAGATTTAAACCATAACAATACCCAATATATTAGAATATTTAACATGTATAATATGAACATAGGTGCAAGTATATACTATTAGATTATTTTCTGTACCCTTTGTAAAGCACATACATCTATATCTATATTATTAGAAAATTTGTATTTCTTGAAATCTTGAATTGGGTTTAGAGGAAAACACTAAATATATTACTACTTAAGGTAAGAAGAATAAGATAAGAGTGTCCCCCACACCACTATTATAAAACATCATTTTCATACTATTAACAATTAATAAATATCTATCAAAACTATATATGCATAAATACTTTGACCAAGCTATTCCAATTCTGGAAATGCACACATAGATATACTTGCATATATAATGAAGAAAAATAATTTGAAGCATAAAATTTGGAAAAAATGGGCCAAATAATCAATATTAACAGAATATGATTGGATGCCTCAAAATCTTCAAATAGTTGTGTAAAACTATTTAAAAATAAGAAACAGCTGAAAAACAGCAATGCACAGATATTATTGATATTTATGTAAACATCCACATTTAGAAATTATAATAGGTAAAAGGCCCTATGCAAATAGCAGCAATACACACCACAGTCACTTGACCTGAATATACAAAAACTACATGAGGAAAATAAACAACAATAACAACAAAATCTAATTCAAAACAAACAAATAAACATCAGTGATGAATCTACTGAAAGAGAAATTAGGAAAACTGCCCCATTCACAACAGCCTCCCCCAAAAATCAACTTGAGAATCAATCTAAAAAATGAGGTGAGAGACCTCTACAATGAAAACTACAGAAGACTAAAGAAAGAAATCAAAGAACTTGGAAGATGGAAAGACCTCCCATGCTCCTGGATAGGCAGTATTAATGTTGTCAAAATTAGCATACTACCAAATGCTTTATACATATTGAATGCAATCCCTACTAAAATCACAATAACATTCTTCATAGAACTAGAAAACACAATCATGAAATTCATTTGGAAAAATAAGAGACCCAGAATAGCCAAAGCAATCCTTAGCAAGAAGAGTGAATAAGGAGGCATCACAATACAACACCTTAAACTATACTACAGAGTCATAGTAACAAAAACAGCATGGAATTGGCAACAAAACACATAGACCAATGGTACAGAAAAGAAGGCATGGAGACGAACCCACACAAATACTGTTATCTCATACTAGACAAAGGTGTAAAAATCATTCACTGGAGAAAAGATAACCTGTTCAACAAATGGTGCTGGGAAAATTGGAAATGCACATGTAACAAAATGAAATTAAACCTCTATCTCTCACCCTGCATGCAACTCAAATCAAAGTGTATCAAAGACTTAGGCACTATAACAGAGATCCTGTGTCTACTAGAAGAAAACTAGATCCAAATCTTCACCATGTTGGCCTAGGATCTGACTTCCTTAACAAGACTCCTAAACAGCAATAAGAGAAATCAAGAATCAATAAATGGGATGAATTCAAACTAAAAACTTCTCAGCAAAGGAAACAATAACATGAAGGGAGAGCCTATAGAAGGAGAAAAAAATCCTTTTTCTTTTTTTGAAACTGGGGATTAAACTCAGGGGCACTCAGTCACTGAGCCACATCCCCAGCCCTATTTTGTATTTTATTTAGAGATGGTCTCACTGAGTTGCTTAGCACCTTGCTCTTGCTGAGTCTGACTTTGAACTAGCACTCCTCCTGCCTCAATCTCCCGAGCCACTGAGATTACAGACATGTGCCACTATGCTTGGCTAGAATGGGAGAAAATCTTTACCACATACACCTCAGATTGCACCTCACATGTATTGGTCTCCAGGATATATAAAGAACTCAAAAATCTTAACACCATAAAAACAAATAACCCAATCAATAAATGGGCCAAGGAACTGAGCAGACACTTCACAGAAGAAATACAATTGGTAGCAAAATACATGAAAAAATGTTCAACATCTCTAGCAATTAGAGAAATGCAAGTCAAAAGTACACTGAGACTTCATATCACTCCAGTTCAGAATGGCTATTATAAATATTACAAACAACAATAAAAGTTGGCAAGGATGTGGGAAAAAAGATACACTTATACACTGCTGGTGGGATAACAAATTGGTGCAACCATTATGGAAAGTGGTATGGAGATTCCTAAGAAAATGTGGAATGGAACCATCATTTGACCCAGTTATCCTACTCCTGGGTTTATACCCAAATGACTTAAAATCATCATATCACAGTGATGCAGCCACATTAATGTTTATAGCAGCTAAACTCACAATATCAAAACTATGGAATCAACCTAGGTGTCCTTCAACAGATGAATAGATAAAGAAACTGGGTATGTATACACGATAGAATATTACTCAGCCTTAAAGAAGAATGAAATTATGTGGCATTTGCAAGTAAATGGATGGAGCTAGAGAATATCTTGCTAAGCAAAATAACCCAATCCCAAAATACCAAAGGCCAAATGTTTTCCCTGATATGTGGATGCTGATTCACAATAAGTTGGGGGACAGATAGGAAAGAATAGAGTTAGTTTAGATTAGGTAGAAGGGAGTGAAGAGAGGGAGAGGGTATGGGGCTAGGAAGGATAATAGAATGAATCAGACATTATTACCCTATGTACATATATAACTATACAACCAGTAGGATTCTACATCATGTACAAACAGAAGAATGAGAACTTATATTCCATTTATATATGATGTATCAAAGTGCATTCTACTGTCATATACAACTGATTAGAAAAAATAAAATGAAAAATATCCCAAGGGAAATAAAAAGACTGGTCAGCAATCAAGAGTACTGAAACTCACATGGACAACATGTCATGAACTTTAACATAAATATGATACTATTGTATATGCTAATTTTCCTAATCAAAATTCTCTAATTATCCAAATAATGACCTCTGTGGTGCCTTTTCTTTCAATCAAGTAGCCATTTGAGAATTATTCATTACATATGGATATCACATCTTTTTAATTTAGAACAGACTCTATCTTCTTTATTATCCATGTTTTAAAAGAGTGTAGTGCAATTAGTTTTGCCAAATTTCACACAATTTGGACACTTCTCATTTTCTGCTCAGTAAGAAATTCAAGTTAAAACAATTGTCCAGATCACTACATAAGTGATGTAAGACACTTCCAAGTCAATGGAGTTGACTACAGAGGTTGACCGAGCATCTGTTATATAATAATTGAGTGTTGTGACAATTCTCTTGAGGGGTATAGAATCGTCCAGTCTTTACTTACCATCTCTTCAGAGCCTCATATATGAAAAGCTAAGTTGCAGTCAAAGATCAAAATAGCTTCGGGGACAACATGGCCACATCTTCCAACTTAAAGGAAAACTATCTCCCAAAATAGGGTAACCCTATAAATCAAATGCTCTAAAAATCATGGTATTGCAATTGCTGTTGCTATCGCATTTTAAAAGCATTTTACCCCAGCATCTCAAACTGCATGGTTGGTAATTCTGCCCAAGCTTAGGCAACAGAAAGTTTATTGCCGATCCCTATCCACCTTTTCTCTAGTTCACTTTCCAAAGCTCACTAATCATAACTGGTCTGCAAATATCACAGAATATGTATTTGTCCTATGGGTTGCAGACTTATTTCAGCCTTTGTCTTTTATTCAGCACTTGGTCCCATTCCATCCTTGACAAGCGAAAATCAGAAGTTCCATAATATTAAGTATGAAACAATTTCCAAAGATAATGTTCTCCCCTCTTGACAACATTTATGTCTTATAAACCAGATAACTCATCTTGCAAAGAAAACACAAATATGAACAATGTTTTCCCCCATTTGGCTTGTATCATAAGGGATGAGAAGGAGGTATTCAATGAATCACAAAATGTTACATGGCAGTAAATGCTATGAACATTTTAAAAGAGTAATTTAGAGTGATTAAATGACAAAGTTAGAATCACAACAGAAGTCATTTCTAGAAGCATTGACTTAGATCTTAATCTGAAAGACAACAAGAAAACTGCAGAGACAGCCATGGAGAAAAGAAACGAGTGGAAAGGGAAAACCATTGAGAAGTCTCTGAAGTGGGAAGATCCGTCTTATCTTTAAGAAACAGAAAAAAATCATGACTGAAGCAAAGTGGGAAGAGAAGAAGAATGATGGAACAAGATCCAGTCAAAGATATAGATGTGCAGTACGATATCCTTGCCAGTTTTCCAAAGAGTAGAGGTATCAATAAGTATGTGATAAATATGGGTCTTAAATTCGAATTTAGGAGGGACTTCAGGAACTACTATTTGGAATTGGACTGTTGCTCAAAGAGGACTTTCATAAAAGGAAGAAGTCCCCCAAATTAGCCCTAAGTCACTTTGCAGTAAAGTAAGTCAAACAAGCCCCTGGGATTTGTTTTCTATTTGAAGATGGATCAGGTCTCAAAGTCTGTGTGCACCACGAGGGCTGCCCAGCTGAGTTGGTCATTCTGACTTGTCTGGAGTTTACAGAACAAGAGGGAAAAGGATAGGAAGGTGAATATCTTGTTTCCAAACAAGTTTCAACAGATCTTTAAAATAGAAATTTAATAAAGGGAAGGAATTACTCCAAATGGCTGTAGAAATTTGAGAACTGTTTCTTGTTACTCAAATGACATTAATTTATTAGAAGACTGGAGTTGTAACCAAAGCATCAGAGACTTGTTGTCTTCATTACCCCATTCCCTCATTCATTCTGGCTCTATTAATGTGGTTAGTGTGCCAAACACAGCCATATCCTAAGATAGAGAACACAGCTAGACCTAGGTCCTGCTGTCAATGAATTCACCTTTACAAAGGAAGACAGAGAATGATAATCCCTGATTTTATTACAAATGAGAAGTGTTCATTAGGGGTAAACATATCATAGACTCAGAATTAACAAGAAGGAACCAGGTGTTGGGATATCTAAGTACTTACGGCAATCAAGGAAAGACTAAGTGGAAAACACATTCTCAATGGAGAATAATCTCTACTTTTCCATTTCTATAATTAAAACAAAAGAATTACAGTCTCTTATTTTCATTGGTATGGACATATTATCGTGCATTTTATTTTCCTTATTTCTAAAAAAAATGGTTAGAAAAAAAACTGAATAAAGAATATTGAGAATTGTCGTTGCAGGAGGAAGTTGGTCTTTCATGCTGTGGCGTTAAGAGGTAGGCTGGGTTCCAGCAAATTATACTCGCTTTCTGTTCTATTCACAAGTCTGTCATTGCGAGGGTTTGGGGAGAGATGTCAGAGTCTTAATTCACCCCTAGTTTGTCACATATGGGGAGTTACAGAGAGCCCTGCTATAGCTGAATAAAGTCTAAAATGAAATCCTGAGAACAGATTGAAAATTACAGGCAGCTCATAATAGGAAGAAGGAATAAGACAGTGAATGGAGACACACATTTGAAAAGTACAGAAGCACATCTGCAACTCTCATTGAGCCACCTGCCAGCCTCTGGGCTACTTCCACAAAGGCCAAGATGCAGCTTGATTGAGGGGTGGATAAAACAACACTGTGCAAATTAAAGTCTGATACTGCAGATTCACAGGACAGAGGCAAAAACAGAGGAGAGTGGGAATGCTGCACATCCCTTTTATGTGTGTGTGTGTGTGTCTTTTCCATAGGAGAGAAAACATAAAGAAGGATAGAAGGTGGGTTTGAGTCAGGATGCAGAGCCAGATGTCCTGCCTGGCTGGTTAAGGATGCTCCCTGTTCTCTCTAGATTTACTCTGGTTTTATTTTTCATTCCAGGAAGCTGTTAGGGGGGCAGAAATGAAACAGTTATTTGCAGAGCTAGGAACATTAAGATTTAATCGAATTTTTCCAAGATGATGTTACTGGCATTTCTCCCTACTGCTTTATAAATCAACCACTGGATTTCTTGCTGGGATGATGAGGCAAAAATAATGCTGAGCTTAATTTTTACTACTTTAGATAGTTTAGAATGATAGGACTTGTCTTGGAGTATTTATGATAAGCTACATTAATGATATAAAGTAGTACCATTTAAACTTAATATAAACTTAAACTTAATAGAAAGTCTATTTTATGAAGCTAAATGCCATTTTATAGTACACAGCATTTCTGTTAGAGAAGAGGAATCAGGTATTGATTTCAGGTGTCAAATATAATATGCAATAACACAGATGGAATTAGTGTCATTGTCTGTGGCAGACCAGAGGTTAAATCCCCAGGCCCCTAAATCAGAGCAAAGAGGCTTTTTATTCTTATTTGAGTTCCACTGAAAAAGAAAAACTTCACAGACCTATGAAAAGCTCCTTCTGTCTGCAAAAGATATTGCAAGATGTCAGAAGGCATAAACACCAAAAGGAGGTGAGCTCTTTACTCACTCTGTTGCTAGCAAGTGACAAAAATGCCTTTCAGCAGAACAATTATAAGGTTATGGTCCAGGGACAGTTATTTGTGAATAATGTGCACCTGCTATCTAGAAGCAGGGATTTTAAAAGCTCATTCTCTCTGTGAAGAAAGAAACCTTTCCTTTTTTTCCCTTCAAAATGAAAAAAGGCCAGAGATAAAGGTACACATTAGTATTTGTTTTAAAATAGTCAACTTTACTATTAATAACCCAATTAGAGAAAAAGTGCTGTACTCTTTCTGTAATTAAACTGTGAATTTGAAAAACTCAAAAGAAAATTCAAAATGGAAAGTAAAGAGAGAGCTTAATATCAATTCAATTAGTAGTTGTAACAAAATTTTATTAATTTGATTTGACCTGATTTATTTGAAAAGCCAAAGGTAACAATTTCATGATCCTGTAGAAGAATCATACTACATATTCGTATTCTCTATTATTTATATTCAGATCACAGCAATGACTATATTTAGCTTTTTTTCATGGAATGTTTAAACCAAATGTCTCTGAAAGGGTAACTACAAAGACAATTTCACATCAAACACTAATACTCAAACTTTAATCAGCATATATTAAACAGAAGATTCCTTTCCAATTAAGATAATTTTCTTAGTATAGCCATGTTACATGGATTTGGTCTGTCCCAGGGATGGATGCACATCAAAAGACTGAGTGATTATTCTAAAGCAAGTTCTCCCATTTCATGCAGTCTATGAGGCTACAGTTGCTATAGCAACTGCTTCCTTACAAGATCTCTTGCACATAGTAATTTCCTAGCTTTTTTCATTCCAAATAAATGTAGCACTCATGTGTCCTTTTTGAATGACACAGTTAGACTCTTGGCATTCCCCAAAAGAACAAATCAACAATTTGCAATTAATTCTTGAGGTTCTTGAGAATCCATATCTTAGGAACTTCAGTGATACATTGATTTAATTTCCACCCACCATGAGACTAATTAACAGGAAACAATCACTGAGAAGTGAACTTCTCTGTTAGGTAGTATAGAGCAACCCAATGCATCTTTATTATTTTTGATGATTGACTGAATGGTTGTTTATGCACCAGTCTTTGCTTAGTGAGTCTTTAAACTTTGTCTCATTTTAGGTATGGTACTGGCATAAGGGCTGATGCATAAATAAATAGAACTAAAATTCCAGAAATCAAGAGGGAAAGTTATAGTCAACTGGCTTTTAATAAGGGTGCCAAGACAACTCCATGGTGGAAAATAGTCTTTTCAACAAATGGTGCTGAATAAACAGCTAAGGTATGTGAAAGAATAAAGTCACACGCTACCTCACATCATATGCACATTTGCATACAAAATAGATCATAGACATAAGAACTAAAATGGTAAAACTCTTTGAAGAAACCACAGGAGTAAATCTTTGTGATGTTGAGTAGGCAATAGCTTCTTATAGGTGATACCAGAGAAATTAGTGACAAAGAAAATGTTGATAAATTATCTTTACAAAAATGAAAAAGCTTTTGTGTTGCAGAAGACAACATCAAGGAATTGAAAAGGCAGCCCACATATTTTACAAGCTTATAATTAAAAATACTATACCTTATAAGAAACTTGTGTCCACAATGTGTAAGGAAGTCTTGTAACTCAACAACTAAAAGATAAATAAACAAAAATAGGAAAATAATTTCTTAATAGAAATTATGAAAATGGTCAATTAGTATACAAAATGATGTATCCTTAGGGAAAGGCAAATCAAACTCACAATGAGATATTATTTCATACGCAGAAATATGTCTGAAATAAAGCTGGTATACAATGAGTGTCAGTAAGAAAATGGGGAGAGCTCATTCATTATAGATGGGCATGTAAATGGCTCAACCACTGTGGACAAATGGCAGCTCTTCAAAATGTTAAAAATAAAGTTTCCAAATGACCTGGCAATTCCAGTCCTCAGTATACATTCCAAAGAAATAAGAAACACATATTTCCAGGAGTCTTGTACACAAATCTCTACAGCAGCAGTAATCATAGTAACCAAAACATTGAAACACCTAAAACCCCATCCATGGTGAATACATAAATAAATATATTTGGTAGTAAAAAGAACGCAGAACTGATGCTTAAAAGTCATGGAAGAATCTTGGAAATATTTGCTAAGTGAAAGAACACAGTCACAATATATGACATGTTAAATGATCCCATTTTAATGAAATATCCAGAAAAGGTAAATCCATGGAGACAGAAAATGGGCTCATGATTGCCAAGGGCTGAAGGAAGAGAGGAATGATTGTAACCAATAATAGTATGATGAAAATAAGAAATTAGGTAGTGATGATGGTTGTGCAACTCTGTGGATAAGTTTAAAATCACAGAATTGTGTACTTTGAGTTAATTTTGGGATATTTGAATTATGTTTCAGTAGAGACATACATAAATACATATCAGGTAAAGGGAGAGTCTCTGATACTGAACAATTATTTGACCCTTATTTATTTATTACACAAAGGAAGAAACTGAAGTCAAAGTAAGATAAGCCAATAATTGTTTAAGGAATCAAGCTTACGTCAGTGCTCTGTGAATCTGGTTTTGTTATCCTGCTGGATTTAAATACTTCTTTGCAATTTTCAAGGACCTTCATGCAACCTATGTCTCTTGTTTAACACCTAAACAATATGCTTGCTTTCTTACTTCAGAAATCCTGGAAAGATAGTCTCACTGGATCAATAGTCTAAACCACAAAGAAAAGATTGGTTGAAATGTAATTTGTGCTTGCATTGTCTAGATTTTTAAAGCTGTTAAGGTTGGCAATTTAGCATACAGATTGTGTATTCAGAATTGCCTTTAAATTCTGTTCTATTTGTGTGACCTCAGGAGGGCAGCTTATCCACTCTAAGTCTCAATTACAATTTGGCTGAGATTTAACACAAATGCTTAGATTGTGGTGCTCTAAGGATCAAGTAAGAAAATATATGTGACCCTAATCTTAGTGCCTAATACGTCAAAGCAGTCAGTAAACACTTACAAAACTGATAAGTAGGATGATGATTATGTGGTTGTCAGCAATGAAATAATAAATACCCAAAGTACATAGAATATATAGCTTCCCCTCTCCTTTCTGAGGTTTCTGTAACCACCATCCTAATTTATATAATGCATTATTGGAACCATGGGCGACTTTCTCTCTTTCCATTTTTCTACATGGAAAAAACTGAGAACACTGACAGCTACAGCAAAAGGCATAAATAAAATGAAGAAGGAGTTTTCAGAGAAGTTGAAGGCAAAAAGGGAGAGAAAGAGAAAGAATAAGAAGGAGGGGTTGAAAGAATGAAGGATCCTTTTGTAACAGGGGTGAGCAGTCTCAAAGCAGTACTGGAGATGCCTCTCCTTTGGAAGCCAATTGAAAAATGAAGCTCATGACCTCATGGACTTTCTGCTTCCTCTTTATAAAGCAGTGCTAATGATGATTAGGGAAAACTAGAGATTAGACCACATAGACTATCAAGAATATTCCAAATTCAATATAAATAGCTAACAACTGCTATTTACTGATCAACATAAAAAGTTTTGTGGCTGGATAAAATATATAGTAATGCATCTTCCAGCACTTCTTTATAAGATCCACATTCTTTAGCTACCAAGGGGACAGACTCCAGCAGCACTCTTCAGCATTATGAATTAACTCTTTAATTATTAACTAACCATCTACAGAGACCTGAGCTAGGCTGGGGATCAGTAACTATGGTGGAAGGGTAAAAAACTCATAAAATACTGGTTTTGCCTTTAAGGAGATAAAAATTTCATAGATGTAAGGTGCTGTATCACAACCACTTTTATGATAATCATTAAGTCCAATAGGATGAAGATAATTTGAGAGTGAGGATTTAAACTATGAAATATAGACATCATTATTGTGTTTCTTAATAGTTTTAAAATTTGTGCAGATCATTCTGCAGGCTCTTTGGAAACTCATTTCTATATAGCATAAATTGTCTTTTCTGTATTTAGTAAAACTGCTTTCTTTGGTAATAAAGAAAACTAAAACTCAAAACATTATTTTAACACCTTGACAAGTTCATATACTTCACAGAAGAGGTAAAAGTCTTTTTGTTAGAGGTAATAAAAACCCTCCTCTCCAAATCAATCAATAGCAACAACTTACAAGGAGGTTAATTTGAAATGGTAAAGCTCATGGAGAGTTTGCCATGAGCTTAGAAATTTGCTACAGAAGGACGCTTGGACAGTTTTAAAGTAAAACATGCAACCAAATATAAAAATATAAGAAATAATAAGAACTACCTGGAAAACTCCAGGAAAATTTAGAAAAAAGAATTGATTTGACTTGAATTTTGCATCCCTGTTTCATTACTCTGATCTTTCCACTGCAGCAAGAGTTTTCTAAAAGAATGTCTTTCTTCCTCTTTGTATAATGTAGGAATTCACAAGTGAAGATAAGTTTTATGAATATATTTATGAATATTACTAGGAAAATCTTTGAATATGAATTTTAGTAGCGATATTTTTTGGAAAACCCATGAGATTCTTCAGAGTGATGAAAAATTATTTCAGGCTGCTAAATTTCAGATCACCAAGCAACTTTAAGTTTTTTAATCTAAATGCAATTTTAGAGTTTTTGTTTGTTTGTTTGTTTTAGTTACACTGTTAATTTTCACAAAATGAGTTTGCTCTCTTCAAAAAGAGCAGACTTTCCAAACAGAATATCTGTCAAAGGAGAGAGCACGTATTTTTGCTTCTGGTAAACTACTGATAAATAAAAGAACTCTTTAAGAGCACACAATTCAAAAAATATAGAAACTGTCTACAACGGCTTGATTCACTAGGTCCCAGTTGTAGAATAGCAAATTCTGGAAAGGACTTATTTTCATGTAATCCTTTTCCATGATTAAATATTAGAACATTCCAGATTCCCATGAATTTTCATTAAAAAAAAATTCCAAGTTGATGGAATGCATTAAATTAGTAATTCAAACACTCTTCTTTTTATAAATTTAAGGCAAAATCTACCAATTATTTTGAAAACTTTGGAGTAGTAAAACTATAATAAATAAGACTAACCATGCCACGTGCTGTGAACTGAAAAGAAGTTGGAAATGCAGGTGCATGCAACAAGACTCGTGAGGCCCAGCTCAGGACGTAGCTGTGGCCACAGGCATTAATGAACCTGATAATGTCTAATCAAAGATCATTCATTTCCTCACTTCATCCTCAAAACAAGTCCTCTTTCCATCTCATGGACAGAATATGACACCATAGTATCTCATGAAACTGTCCACTCTCTGTGCCCTCCTGGTTTGTTATGCATGGACATGCTGCCCATTGTCTTTCCATAAGTTTACTCATTCTCTGTCTTGATCCTGAAACTAGATGGAAGTTCATAAAGAACTGTGGTTAAAACTTGCAAATAAACTGCCATGTGGTCATGGAGTCAAGGTTTCTTTTGTTAAGGGACATCTTTGCTAGCAATCTTTCATGCAGAAATCCATTAAATTTAAAACCTTTATATGTATTGATATAATAGAGACTAACTCTTATAAAATCTACGCTCATAAAATGTACACTCTAAATATCTATGATAGAAAGAAAAATAAATGGAATATTTGATTCACTGAGGTAATAGATTCTTTATTTTTTTTTTTCTTTGAGTACCAGGGATTGAACTCAGGGGCACTTGCTTGGCCACTGAACCACATCATCAGCCCTATTTTATATTTTATGTAGAGACAGGGTCTTACTGAGTTGCTTAATGCCTCACTTTTGCTGAGATTGGCTTCAAACTAGTGATCCTCCTGCCTCAGGCTCCAGAACTCCTGGATTCAGGTGTGTGCCACCGTGCCTGACTCTACAACATTCTTAATCTCAGAAAGCTATGTGAGCTTTCTATAGCTATCCTACATGTTTTATTCTGTTTTCTCCTTAGAACTCCCACATTTTTAAAATAAATAAAAATATATAAAGTTTACATTTTAAATCATCTTTAGTAGAACATTCTATGGCATTAGGTACATTCATGGGGTTGCATAACCATCAGCTGTTTCTAGAACTTTACATCATCCTAAACAAAAACTCTTATGTATTGAATGATAATTCTTCCTTTCCTCCTCAGCTCCTGGTATTCTCTAGTACATTTTCTGCATCTATCAGTCTGCCTGTTCTAGATCCCTCATAGAAGTGGAGTCACACAATACGTCCTTTTGTGTCTGGCTTATTTTACCTAATGTTACAAAGTGCTATCATTTGGTTCTAAAGTGTTGTCCAAAGGTCCATATGTGGAAGCCTTGGTTTCCAAATCATGGTGTTATTTGGAGGTGGTGGAACCTTTAAGAGGCAGAGCCTAGTGGGAGGAAGTTAGGTCACTGGGGGTGTGCCCTTGGAAGGATGCCAAGACCCCAACCCCTTTCTCTTCCTCCCTGTTTTCTTTCTAGGCACTTTGAGGTAAGCAGCTTCTTCTACCATTTGTTCCAATGACAATGTGCTGAGTCACCACAGACTCAAAGGCAGTGGGTCAAATCACCATGGTCTCAAACCTTCAAAACTGTGAGTCAAAACAAATCTTTCATTTTTTTGAGTTGACTAGTTTAGGTATCTTGTTACTATAATAGGAAGTTAACACCAACATTCATACATCTTGTAGCATGGTTCAGAATTCTATTATTTTCTGTTACTGAGAAATATACCATTGTATGTACATAACACGTTTTGTTTATCCACTCATCTGTTGTTGGACATTGTGGTTCTTTTGCCACATTGCAGTACTTTAAGAAAGGTGTGTGAGGATGCTGCTGCCGTCCATCCTTCTGTAATAGGAACCTAGCCCTCACTTTCTTTCACCTACGTTTAAAGGGGGATGCTGATCATAGTAAAATCACCCGCACTCCCTAGTACAAGTCAGATGGCAATTCCCAATTCTCATCATCCTTGGATCAGTCTATGACCAGTATACAAGCTTCTGCCCTTGTCTCTTTCCTATTTCCTCTTCCTGGCTTCTCACCATGGCCGTTCCTGTGTTCTTCTAATCTGCTCCTCCTAAACCAGCTCAGCCAATGTTGCCCAGAAGATTCTACTAATGCCCTGGGTCTTTCTCTAAACTTTGAGTAAATAAGGTTCATTATTTTGTTTTATTTAAATTTCCTTTCAATCATATAGAAAGTCTTAGATAACTTCTGGCCTTTAATAAAACTGAAAAATGAAGTTTTATATGTGTTGGTTAATTACATTTCCATTATCTCCAATTGCTGATCAAATAAAATGAAGTTCTCTGTAGACTTCACTAGAAATTAAGAAAATATAGTTCTAACATAAGTAGTGAAAGTTATCTTCCCTTTTGAAAGTTAGGAAATTTTCTTAATTTGTGCCTTTCAGCACACACACAAAAAAGGTTTCCTGCTCCTTCTTGTCCAACCCATGATATTTCCTTGACATCTCTCCAACCCTCTCCCTAGTAGACAAGAACTCATGACAGAAATTTATGAGAATAGAGTAAGAAAGAAAGCCAATGGCAATAGGTCCAGATTTACTTTATTCTTGGGTGTATAATGGCATGTGCAGACTGGTGTGAGCACACACATATGTATACTTATAAATATATATTTACTTAAAAATAAAAAGATATTAATTTTGTCCATTATACTCAATGATGTTTAAATCTTGTGCTGAATCCACATGCCACTTCCTATTATTCCTTTTTTAACATGTAGTGACACAAACACAAATGAAGTTTTTCTTAATCTGTTGAGAGCTGTCATAGTCTGGTCACTTTGGAAGAAATGTTTTAGGAATTAGTTCAGTCAATATGCATGACAATGATCAGGAACTTCAAAATATGCTGCAGTGAAGGGAGTATTATAAATGATAGGCACTCTGAAAATATTGGATGAATTATTCAAAAGCATGTATGCATGGATTATCTTGAATAAAAGCTGCACATGTTCAAAGTAGCCCTTATAGCTTTGTAGCATTGATGATGAAGATATATACAATTCAACTGCAGTTACACTCAGAAGACTCCTTATTTGGGGAGCAGTCGTTAGATGTTCAAGACTCTAGGAAAGGACTGAGTTTTGATCCATCTTCTCAGCCTCATTGTAAAACATGGTTAATAATAGCACCTGCCTTGATAGATGTTGTAAGTATTAGATGAATGTATATTCATACACACACATGCACACACACCTACACACACACACACAGAGTCAGCCCTTTGTATAAACGAGTTCCACATTTGTGGATACAGCCAATAATGGATAAAAAATTCCAAGGGCATGTATAGGTTACATGCAGATACTGTGCTATTATTATATACAGGACTTGAGCATCAGCAAATTCCTGGGGATTCCTGGAACCAATCCACCACAGAAACTAAGGGGTGACCATACTGGTACATTTTACATATTCATATAGAGTAGTATCCCCGTCACTGGTTTTGTTTTTCATGGTGTTAATTACCTATAGTCCATCACAGACTGAAAATATTACATGAAAAATTTCAGAAATAAATCCTTCATAGGCTGTAAATTTTCATCATGTTGGCCTAGGACCAGATTTCCTTAACATGACTCCCAAAGCGCAAGAAATAAAAGCACGAATCAATGATTGGGATAGAGTGAAACTAAAAAGCTTCTTCTCAGCAAAGGAAACAATCAGCAATGTGAAGAGAGAGCCTTCAGAGTGGGAGAAAATCTTTGCCACACACACTTCAGACAGAGCACTAATCTCCAGAATCTACCAAGTACTCAAAAATCTTTACACCAAGAACACCAATAACCCAATAAATAAATGGGCCAAGGAAATGAACAGACACTTTACAGAGGAAGATCTACAAGCAATCAACAGATTTATGAAAAAATGTTCAACATCCCTCGTTATAAGAGAAATGCAAATCAAAACCACCTTAAGATTTCATCTTATCCCAATTAGAATGTCTTTTATTAAGAACACAGGCAACAACAGGTGTTGGCTAGGATGTGGGGAAAAGGGTACACTCATTCATTGCTGGTGGGAGTGCAAGTTGGTGCAGCCACTCTGGGAAGCAGTGTGGAGATTCCTTAGAAAACTTGGAATGGATCCACCATTTGACCCAGCTATCCCACTCCTTGGCCTATACCCAAAGGACTTAAAATCAGATTGCTACAGTGATGCAGCCACATCAATGTTCATAAATTTTGTATTTTTCTGAGCACCACAATTAAATCTCTACCATCACACTCTGTCCTGCTTGAAATGTGAATCATCCTTTTGTCCAGTGTATCGATGCTGTGTGTATTACCCAACTGCCAATCATTTAGTAGTCATCTTTGTTATCAGAGAGGCTGTTGCAGTACAGCATTGACCCTTATTTTACTTAACAGTTACTCCAAAGCACAAAAGTATAAATACTGGCAATTTTATTTTAGCACAATTATAAATGTTCTATTTTATTACTAGTTAATATGATTATTCTCTATGACTAATTAATCTTTGACTAAGGACCTAGCCTGTAGATACCCTTACATGGACACAGCCCTGTCTTGGTAAGGCCCACTTTATTCCCCTCTGACAACAGTGACATAAGAGAAGAAAGTAGATCACTCTGATTCCTCGAGCATACACACAATGGCTTTTAACAAATTTGCAAACTTCTGCACAGGAAGGCACTGAATTCCTTCTATGTAAATACAATCCACCTACTGCCTGAACATTTTACTCCTGATATTTTGTTAGCATCATTCTTTTGACAATTATTTTGTCTCAATGAACAACAAAAAAATGCTTTTGAAAATTTCATTTGAGATTGTTAACTGAGCCTAGGCTGGTTATTTGGTAGAGCAAGCCCATGAAAGTACACTACCGCTTTCCAGAGTGTCTGCACCAATTTGTAACCCCACCAGCAATGAATGAGTGTACATTTTTCCCCACATCCTCACCGATACCTTTTGCTGCTCATATTCTTAATAATTGCCTTAGAAAACTTGGAATGGACCCACCATTTGACCTAGCTATACCACTCCTTGGCCTATACCCAAAGGACTTATAGTCAGCATACCACAGTGATGCAGCCACATCCATGTTCATAGCTGCTCAATTCACAATAGCCAGATTGTGGAACCAACCTAGATGCCCTTCAATAGATGAATGGATAAAGAAACTGTGGTATATATACACAATGGAATATTAATTAGCCATAAAGAAGAATAAAATTATGGCATTTGCAGGTTAATGGATGGAGCTGGAGAATATCATGCTAAGTGAAATAAGCCAATCCTAAAAAACCAAAGACCAAATGATTTCTCTGATAAGTGGATGATGATTCATAACAGGGGGCATGGAATGGAGGCAAGAATGGAGAAAAGATGGATTGTATAGAGGAAAATGAGGAGTGGGGAGGAAGTGATGGGGAAGGAAAGATAACAGAATGAGATAAATACCATTACCCTGTGTACATATATGATTACGTAAACGGAGTGACACTACTTTGTGTACAAACAGAAAAACAAAAGTTGTACCCCATTTGCGTACAATGAATCAAAAAATAACTACAAAAAAAAGAAAGTACACTGCCTTCTTCAAAAACCAATTGACTCTTTAGATCCTTTATTCTTTAATATTAATATTCCAACTGCTTGTCAAATTATATGAGTCCAATTATATGAAAAATCATGTGAGAATCTGAAATTTCCTTGGATGTATAGACTCAATTGGACAGAATGTAAAAACCTGCCTAAGTACATGATGTATTTATTTAATAATTTATAATTTCATATAAATCTTTATTAAAACCCATAATTTTTTCCATTTCATATATATTTATATGTTCATTAATGTTTGTTTACTTACATTTATATTCCTTCCCTTTATTTTCAAGTGCTCAATTGTACTGCTTCCAAATATTTATGGTTAAACTTTGGTACATTGAGCAGTACAATGCTCAATTGTACTGCTTCCAAATATTTATGGTTAAACTTTGGTATATATCTTCTTTTATTTTTGGTACTGGTGAATGAACCCAGGGCATCAGGCAGCTGAAGCAAGTGCTCTACCACTGAGTCACATCTCAAACCCTTCTTTTTAAATATGTGACCCGTCTCACTCAATTGACCAGATTAACCTTGAATTTTTGTTCCTCCTACCTGAGCCTCCTGAATAGCCGGGATTTGAGGCATGCATCACCTCTATGAAGAAGATATACCATTCACATTCCCACAGAATAGAATATATTTTGAGATGTCTGAGGAAAGTACATTTAATCATTTGTTGATTTATAATAAAAATTATTTTACATACATGAAAACATGAGTTATATTTTTAAGGCGCATATCACTTTCCATGGTATATTAATGTCTGAATTACATAGAATTCACAGCATTGCTAGTTGAAGGATTCAGTATAGTGGCATATTTGTTTATTTATTTGCTTATGTGTGTTTATTTGTTTACTTAATTTGCCACATTCCACTTTCACGGTGACCAGTTGCCCTCATGCAGTCTTCTGCTTATGTGTTTATAATACTACAACCAAAGACATATAGATTTAGAATTTAGGCATGGACCAGGAAGCTAAAATGCCTCTAGTTAATGTACCACAGGGATTTCTGACATCAAAAGAATATAAAGAACATTGGTAGAGAGACACAGATTTGTGCTATGCAGTAGACAGGCTAAACTTAACATTTTAAGTGGCTATCGTGTTTGGGAAGAAAAGGAAGAAATCTAATCCTTTCAAGGAAAAAGTGGGTAAAAGTGTAAGAATAAGATCTTCCAAATGGAGAAAAGTCAAATAAATGGAAATATGAGTAACATAAAAAGGAAAGCTTGCTTAACACTTAGCTAACAAAAACCTTTATTAAATCTGCAATAGTGTTCCATGTCCTAGATCTTCCCTCCCACACACATAATAAGAATTTAGAGAAATCATAGAATTCTTTTTTCTTGCTTTTACTTTGCAAAAAGAAATAATTTTTCCACAGAATATAACTTTAATGAAACTATTTCTTCCACATAAGTATGTAATAGTGTTACCAGTTAGACATTAGATGTTCCCCAAAAGCTCATGTGTGAGACAATTCAAGAAGGTTTAGAAGAGCAATGGTTGGGTTATGAGAGCCTTGACCCAATCAGTGAATTAATCCTCTGTTGGGCTTAACCGAATGGTAATGGAAGGCAGGCAGGGTGTGGCTGGAGGAGGTGGGACATTGGGGACATGCCTTTGAGGCATGTATTTTGTAACCGGCAAGTGGAGTTTCTCTCTGTTGCCTGATCATCTGTGAGCTGCTTTCCTCCACCACATTCTTTTTCCATGATGTTCTGCCTCACCTCCAGCCTGGAGGAATGGAGCCTGCTGTCTATAGATTGAGACCTCTGAAACTGAGCCCCCAAAACTTTTCCTCCTCTAAAATTGTTCTTGTCAGGTCTTTTAGTCACAGCAAGGAACAAGCTGACTAAAACAGTCAATGTCTCAAAATTAACAAACTCTAATATGAAAATGAAAAAAAAGTGAATTGTCCGGATTTAAAAGAACAATGTTTTACCTAAAACATTGATCAAATGATGCAAGGAATCAAATGATGCAAGGCAGTCACTGGGGAAATTTAAAAGTTTAACTTCTGTTTAATCTATCACTCTCTTGATTAAAAAGTCTGATTAAAATAAGTCTTCTGATCAAATAGTGCACTTTCATTATTAGTTTATCTAGTAGATGGTTTCTGTATCTGTCAAAGTTATAGTCTTAGTGGAAAATATAATGGACAAAGACTCTCATATCTATAGAAGGAATTGTGCAATCTGCTGTATTTTGGAACTTGAATGTCCCTCAAAAGCTCATGTGATGCGCCAGGCTATGATACCATTAGAAGGTGATAGAAACTTAAGGAGCTGGGGCTTGCTGGAAGAACTTAGGTCATTGGGACCCTTTCCTTGAAGAGGGTATTAGAACTCTAGCACTCGCCAACCTTGACCTCTTTGCTTTCCTGTATGCCATGAAGTGAGTATGTTCACTACCATGATGGACTATGCCTCATGATGGACTAGGCCCAAAAGCAATGGTGTCTAGCAAGCACGCACTGAAACCTCTGAAAATGTGAGCCAAAATAAACCTTTTCTTTTTATAAATTGAATACCTCAGGGATTTTGTCACAGCAACAGAAAGTTGGATAATACAAAGGTTTAGCAATGACAAAAATATTTTTCTACATTCTTCAGTAAAGTAACAAGCCATGTGTGGCTATTGAACACCTTAAAATGTGGATAGTATGAAAAAACAAAAGTTTTAAGTTTATATCAGTTAATTTTAATTATAAATTCAGCCATATATGGCTAATTTCTACAGCATTAGCCAATCCAGCTCAAGAAAATTATTTAAAAGGAAATAAAGTTAAGTAAAAACAGGATATAAGACAGAGGAATTACTTGGAGACTAAATTCTCTATTCTCTAGAAAACTTCACAAGAATGAATATTTTCGACTGAAGGCTGAAATTTTCTTTTGCTACTTTTTGTACCACTTAATATATTAAAAATTGTCTCAAATCCCATGAAAAGCAAAATGGAACTAACACAGCTAAATTAATTTTTCAAAATTAAATTAAATTTATTTTTATTTGATACCTAAAAACACTTTAAAATTTTACATTAATGAGGAACCTATGATATTTCAGCACTTGTCCATATTGTATAATGTTTGAATCACATTCAACCTATCTTTCATGAAATTTTTGTCATTGCTTTATGTAGAGTACATTCAAAATCCTCTCTTCTATTTTGATACATTTAATACATTATTGTTCATTATATTCACTCTATCATGCTATAGCACACCAGAACTTATTATTCTTAACTGGAAATTATAGTGATTGACAGGTCATTTCCAAAGCCACCCTTCCCACCGACCCCATTCTCTGGTAACCACTATTCTCTCAGCTTTGATGAGATCAACATTTCAGATTCCACTTTTTAAATTTTTTTCTAACTCTTTTAATGCCTTTTAGTTCTTTATGGTTCACATAGTTGTTGGATTCATTTTGACGTAATCATATATTCATGGAACTTAAGTTGCTCATCTCAGTCCCCAGTGCCTCCTCTTTTCCTCCCCGATTCCCCTTTGTCTACTCTACTGTTTGTTTATTTATTTATTTATTTATTTATTTATTTCTAATTAGTGCTTTAGAGACATGCATATAGTGTATTTACTGTGGTATATTAATACCTGTATTTGTTTCATATTTTTATTGTTTAATATCAGTTACACACATTAGGATTCATCTTGAAATAATTATAAATATATGGAATATATTCTTTTTTAAAAGACCTTTAAATATTTCTTTCTTTCTATATTATTACTATTTTTTTTACAGACTGCATTTTGATTCATTGTACACAAATGGGGTACATCTTTTAATTTCTATGGTTGTGCATGATGTAGATTCCTATCATTCGTGTAATCATACATGTACATAGGGTAATTATGCCTGTCTCATTCCACCATCTTTTTGTTTTAAAGTGGAACAGGAGCGGCCTGTGGGAGTAAGGAGGATGAGTGAGACGGTGCTAACACCACGCCGGGAGACCAGGTTCTCATGGATGCAGGCTCAAATTTTATTGTGGAACTACAAAATTTATATAGTATAGAGCAACCAATCACCATTTGTTAAGCTCTTCTGACTCCCTTGTGCTAGACTCATGGTCATACCACATAAGGGAAGAGGAAGTGCCAGGGCCCTAGAAGTTCGGGCCCTGAATGTATGGGCCCTGGATGCATACAACCAATCAGCAGTTAGCAAACTTTCCAGATATCCTTGTGCTAGGCTCTTGATTAATCCATATAAGGGAAGAGGAAGTGCCTGGGCCCTGGGTGCTCACAGGGAGCATAATTTACAGCATAGGTCTGCTTATGCTTCTGAGAGGGACAGGTCTGCCTGTTCCATAATTACGTTTCTTCCCGCAATACAAACCACAAAGCCTCAGGTGTTCCTACAATTTTCCTCTTTTCTTTTATTTGTGCAGGCATGTGTCCTCTGGCCAGGAGCTACAGCATGCTACCATGGGGTGTCTAACACTCATGGAGGCAAAAAAGGAATCACGGCTGTGCCTGTCTTAGATTGTCCCCTCCGAGGATCTTACCCGTCATTGACCACCAGTCATTGGTCACCTTTTGCCTAAATTGCACAATGTTCCAATGACTGATTGTTTCTGTTCTTTTAAAGAGCCTTTATACATTTCTATCATCATGGTTTGCTTAATTTTTAACTTATTTAAGTATTGGCAGAGATGCTTAATAACAATTCAAAGAATGACAAATTTTACCAGACATAATCCTATGGGCATTAAATTAGCAGGGTCAAACCAGTTAGCAAACCTATTTAACATTTTTTGGTAAACTATAAGTTTGAGCTTGAATTTGAGAAACATTAACAATTTCATTAATACTTTTGTTGTAAATTATTGTCCCAAGGTCCTTTAATATATTTAGAGAGATTTCATTGTAGACTGGTTGTTTTTGTCCATGGCATTGAGAACACAAACATGTGGAAGTGTATCATTAGTCAAATCAATCTGGAGTTGGAGATTAAGGAGTCCACCATGGAGAAGCAAAAGTGAGTCCTGAATTGTTTATAAGAGAAGAGCAGTCTGTGTGCTAGTTGATTAATAACTGTTATGGAATTGCTGGTCCCAACGCCTGAAATCATGAAAAGTTGGTTGTAATTACTGCTAACAAACATGTTAGTAACATTGCAGGATTGTGGGCTTCCCTGGGGGGAATAAGCCTTTGAGCTTCATTGTAAGCTCTTTTAAGGGATCTCCAAGTCAGGGGAGGTGCACCGCCCCATCTAAGGCCACACCGCTGTTAAGAGGAACTCGTAGAGGGTGCATCTTCTGGCATTAAGTCCTTCATCCGATTCACTGGTGGGTAAGGTGGATTGCCGCAGGATGTTCTTGTCATTGGAGGTCTCCTTGAATCCGCCTCTGAGACAGAGTAGGACATTTCTCGTTGGCACCCAGACAGGTATTGGGGACTCCTGTGGAAAAACACAAGCAAAACTTCCCTTGGGTTAGAAGAGGATGTGGCTCCCTCCAAGTGGAAGTCAAAGGGTCCTTCCATTTTATCAAGGGCACCTCTGTGAATCTATTATAGGAGGCCCAGTGTTTAATAGCAAGTGTAAGGCCATTTTTGTCAAATGTTAAAAAATTTAAAATGAATAAAGTTCTGCTCAGTATGTATGATGACAGCTTTTGTAGAGGAGGGTCAGTTCCCCCCTTTTCTTTCAAAGAGCTTGCTTTAGCGCTCTGTGAGCTCTTTCTATAATAGCTTCTCCTGTGGGATTATAAGGCATGCCCGTAGTATGTTGAATGTGCCAAGCTTTGCACCAGTCTGCTAATTGTTTAGAATTGTAAGCTGGGCCATTGTTTGTTTTTATTTTCCATGGCACTCCCATGATCATAACAGTACTCATAACTCCTTGGATGACATGTTTGGCTTTTTCTCCTGATAAAGGAATTGCATGAATAAAACCTGAATGGGTATCTATTATTACATGTATATATTTTAATTTTCCAAAAGGGGCAAATGAGTACCATCCATTTGCCATAATGCATTTGATACCAGTCCTCATGGATTGACCCCTTGAGATTGTAAAGGTCCCAAAGGAAATAATGGGGCACATTTAGTGCTTTCTCTAGATAAATGTTTACATTGTGAAGGTCAGGAAAGAGATGTTTAAGAGTTTGTGGGGTACAATGAAACTTAGAATGTAACTCTCATGCCTGCTGCAGAAGTGATTGTGTAATTTGTACATGTTGTACAGATAAATCAATATCATGATTACCAAGTGCCCATGGCCCTGGGAGTCCAGTGCGTGCCTGGAGAAGTGGAGCTGGTGAAACATTGTTGTTGTTTAGTAAAAGAATTTCCTTTTGCCCAGGAGCTCTGTGCTTGAGATCAAGGTCAGGGTTGGTAAGACTTTACACAGAGCTTTCCTATGCAGGGCATTGCTACAGTAGTTAGACATTCTGTGTTTTTTGTGTAAGATTATTTTTATAGCCAAGAGGTCATTAGCGACTCTTAATTTTAGGTATTATTGTTTTGCTTTTCATTATTATCTCTTTTACATTCTTTTGTGAATGTTATGTTTTGTGACACATATATTGCTTTTAGAGTTTAAATAAGTATTAGTTAATATTACATATCATTATGTTTAAAATATAGATTAAAGAAAGACTGAGAGAACTTTTAATTTTTCTTTTGTGTGTCAAGGTAGCAAAATGTTTTATGTTTTATAATATAGACTTCTAAATAGATTATGTTCTCTTCATTCTGTAAAAATTATATATTTAAAATATTACCTCAATGTAAGAGGACATCATATGTATTATTGATAATACAATATAAAATGATATAAGTAAACTTCCAATAAAGTTTACTATTATTAAAGTTTAAAAATTATCACTACAGACTAGCTTAATTTCGAGGATAGCCGCTTGATAAGAACATTTTTTAAATTTTTGCTTTAGAAGTTTGCGTACCTGGAAAATATAAACACATTTAGTATATAAAGAGGTGTAACAGCATAATTATTTTGATGTTGACTATATTTAGTTTTTGAGAAAGATTAGGCTTTGAAGCATACTATGCCATTTTAACATTTGTTGATCAACCATATTTTAAAAAACCCCAAATTATAAGATTGATTGGTTTTAGGAATAGAATATAAGAGACCTGATGTTTAGGGTAAATTAGTATTTTTAAGAAATCCTTGTCATAATAGCATATAGATTACACTTTGGCTTACATTAGCACATTAATGTTTGACCTTGGGGAAAAATCTTAAAAGGATTTTAATTGATTATTTCAGATATATATATAACTAACTTAGTTACACAAGAACTTGTTAAAATTTGTTTTTTACTGATTTGATCTTCATGTACTGTATCATAGAAGAACCTTTTAACCCAGAAATATATTTTTTGTTCCTTTATTAAATATATTTTCACACTTAGAACCTATTACCTTTTATCTGTTAGCTTCATTCTTTGTTCACATTTTGAAATATCCCTTGTAAAATTTTTGAATTTAAATTAAATTACTCCATACTAATAAATGAAATATTTTGTTATTATAGTACCTTAACTGAAACACAGTTGAAACTTTTGGATTCCTCTGTAAATAGAAATGTACTTGTTAGGAATTAACTTTTAGTAACTTTGTCTTTAGTGACAATATAAAGTAATTTTAAATTTTCTTGTTCACCAATTTGTGAAAACATTAGCAATGTTCAAGTATGCAGTCCTGGAATTTAAAGAGTTAAGAGTTTAACAGTTAGTATTTCAACCCTGCAACCCAAGAAGATGTCTTCAATAAACATCTTCTTAATTTACAAGGTTAAAACACCAACCATTTATTTAATTAATCTCTTATATATCAAAATCAATTTGCTTATTTTCCTGTAAGAACAATTATATTAGGCAAGCATATTGAATAGTATTTGTTTTCTTTTCCTTGTTGAAGAAGATTCCTAGAAACAAAGAACATTAGGCATTTCACAACAAACAGTAGTGTTATCACTTTGAAAAACCTGTGAGTAATGTTAAGACATTTTATTTTTACATGTTTAGTCAATTTAAATTGAATCCTTTAAATCACTTGAATTAAAGATATGTGGATCCATTTTTTAATCTTAATTTTTGAGTGTTCTTTATGTCAATTTGATACCATGTGCATGGTTTTTGGACACATTTAGACAAGACAACACAACATACACACACATACACAAATACAAAAAGAAAAACTTGTGAGCTCAGAAAATATAAATTTTAAACAAAAAGCAAGTCCTGCAAAAAAGACATGGCCATCAAGGATTTAAAACAGCATGAGAAAAAAATCATCTTTCTGTGTTGCAGCGTTACATACATTCCAAAGCAGACTTCAGCAAGGTCAGGCCAGGAAAGTTGTTGCTTAGGGCTTTTTAACCCCCCTTTTTCTTTTTTCAAGGAGAATGCAAGTGGCTAGTTCCAGCTTATCTACTTCAGTCTGCATCTGGTGAGTTAGCAGGGCAAGCTAGGTGGGGGATAGGAGGAGAGGAGATTGTAAAGTCCTTTTCCTTGGCTTCTTTGTTAGCCTTGGAGTAGAGATAGCAAAGTACAGATTGTCTTGGGTACAGTTTCTGGTTTGATATGGGAGCAGGCTGTAAAGTTCCCATCTTTTGCATGTGTCTATTGATTGCTCTTAAGTCCTGTAAAAGTCTCTATAAGTTTATTTGCTTCAGAGAAACTGGCATGTTTGGCATAGTCTCTTTGTTTGCATAAGGCTGTGAATTGCAGCTGCTTTGGGGGAGGAGATTGTTCTTCCCTTTTCTCTTCAGTGCTCAGCTTTCCTTTGGCCCTCCCCCTGTGGCAGGGAAGGCTTTGGTGCTAGTGTGTTCTGGGCTGGCTGTAGGTGATCTATAAATTTACTTTGCTGGGAGTCAGAGGAATCATCAAAAGAAAAAGTTACAGCTTCCAGAGGAGCAGCAGCGGGTGTAATGAGAGCTGCACTTTCACATTTCCTTCTCTTTTTGCATTTTTCTACCTCATCATAGGCAGCCAGGGAGTTGGAATTTTGGCTCTTGCACACTCTCTGGGATGAGTAAGCCTGTGGGAGTGGCAACTGTCTGCTCAGTGTCTGAGTTGACTTAAGAGACGGCTGGAAGACGTTTGCTTTTTTCCTCTGTGCAGAGGTGCTGGAGGGCTTTAAAGCACAGGAATATAACTTGTAATCAGGTGGTTTATCTTTTATTTGTATCCTATGGGTGAGGAAAACAATTTTTTCCCAAGTTCGTGGGGCCCATAGGGTAGCATTGGTCTCTTTTGTAATTTTCTCTTTCTGTTTTTTCTCTGCAGCGCCATGTTGTGGTGCAATTTCTGTTTCCTTATCTTTGTTTTCTACCTCTTTCTTAGGGGACGTGTCCTCTAGCTGGGCGGCTAAGACCCAGGGGGTTTCCTCTCACACAGAGGGTGGTCCAACCCCTTGTACACAAATCACTAGATCCCAAATATGATTAAGTTCTTTATCATCTACCTTTATATGCCTACTGCTCAACAATGCCTGTAGAAGGGCTATTTGGTCCTTCAGCGAAGCCAGGGGCAAATTTTCCATGCCGATTATGTTGAGTAGGTCACTCACCTGATCTTCCAGCGTTGGAAGACTGACAAGGATTACCTCACCCTCTGCCTGCAGGATTGAGGAAGATGGGTACAGAACATTCACCTGACAAGGATTACCTTACACTCTGCAGGGGCTCCATGTCCGGGTGCCAAAATGTTGTAAAGTAGAACAGAAGCGGCCTGTGGGAGTAAGGAGGATGAGTGTGATGGTGCTAACACCATGCTGGGAGACCAGGTTCTCATGGACACAGGCTCAAATTTTATTGCGGAACTACAAAGCTTATATAGTATACAGCAGCCAATCACTTTCTGTTAAGCTCTTCTGACTCCCTTGTGCTAGACTCATGATCATACCATATAAGGGAAGAGGAAGTGCCAGGGCCCCGAATGTTTGGGCCCTGGATGTTCGGACCCTGGATATTCGGGCCCTGGATGTCTGGGTCCTGTATGCATACAACCAATCAGCAGTTAGCAAGCTTTCCAGATATCCTTGTGCTTGGCTCTTGATTAATCCATATAAGGAAAGAGAAAGTGCCTGGGCCCTGGGTGCTCATAGGGAGTATAATTCACAGCATACATCTGCCTATTCTTCTGAGAAGGACAGGTCTGCCTGTTCCATAATTATGTTTCTTCCTGCAATGTGAACCACAAAGCCTCAGGTATTCCTACATCTTTTATACCCCTTCCCCTCCTCTCTCTCATGTCCGTCTACATAATCTAAAGTTCCTCCACTCTTCTCTTACCCCCAATCCCCTTTACCCCCCTTATGTATCATCATCCACTCATCAGGGAAAACATTCAACCTTTGGTTTTTTGAGCTTGTCTTATTTCCCTTACCATGGTATTCTCCAACTCCATCATTTTATCTGCAAATGCTGTAATATTATTCTTCTTTATGGATGAATAATATTCCATTGTGTATATATATCATAGTTTCTTTATCCATTCATGTATTGAAGGACATCTAGGTTGGTTCCACAATCTAGCTATTGTGAATTGAGAAGCTATAAACATTGATGTGGCTGTGTTACTATAGTATGCTAATTTTAAGTCCTTTGGATATAAACCAAGGAGTGGGATAACTGGGTCAAAAGGTGGGCCCATTCCAAGTTTTCTGAGAAATCTCCATACTGCTTTCCAGAGTGGCTGCACCAATTTGCAATCCACCAGCAATGTACAAGTGTGCCCTTTTCCCCAAATCCATGCCAACGTCTATTATTGCTTGTGCTCTTGATAACAGCCTTTGTAATTGGAGTAAGATGAAATTTTAGAGGTTTTTAAATTTGCATTTCTCTAATTACTAGAGATGTTGAACACTTTCTCATATACTTATTAATTGTCTGTATATCTTCTTTCATAAAGTGTCCAGTTCCTTAGCCCATTTGTTGATTGGTTTCTTTGTAGTTTTGGTGTAAAGTTTTGTAAGTTCTTCATAAATTTTGGAGATTAGTGCTCTATCTGAGGTGCATGTGGAAAGATTTTTTTCCCACTCTGTAGGCTCTCTTTTCACATTATTGATTGTATCCTTTGCTGAGAATTATTTATTTAGTTTGAATCCATCCTATTTATTGATTCTTGCTTTTATGGCTGAATACTATTCCATTTTATATATATATGCCATTTTCTTTACCCATCACTTGATGGACACTTTGGTTGTTTCCATTTGGTAATTATTGTGAATACTACCCCAATAAACATGAGAGTGTAGATGTCATTTCCTTTAGATATATGCCCTGTAATAGGATTGCTGCATAATATCTTAGTTCTATTCTTAGTTTTTGAGGAAACTATACTGTTTTACATAATAGTTAAACTAATTTACATTCCCAGCAGTAGTGTGCAAGGGTTTCCTTTGCTTCACATCCTCACCAGTATTTTTTATCTTTCATCTTTGTGAATGTAGTCATTCTTATTGGAATAAGGTGATATATAATTATAATTTTAATTTGTATAAACTACTTTTAAAATTCCCACATGTTAAATAATGTTCCAAAGATATTTATTCTGCCAAAATTCTTTTCTAAATATCCTTTAAAATCAAATTTACAGATAATTAAAATCCCATGTGATTATAATTATTCTTTACTAAAGATTCATTTTAATCTACATATATAATACTCCTTATCATTCTTTTTTGATATTTAAAATATGTCCTTATCCCCTGATATTATAAATAGCAGACTCTGTAAAAGCTAATCAAGGAAATATTTGATATCATTTTACTGAAATTTTAATATAGTCCTATCACTAAACCATATGCATGCAAGCAGTCTCAGTTCTTTGGGGAGTCTGAGGCAAGAAGAACCCAGGAGTTTGAGACCAGCCTGGGCAATATAGTAAGAGCCCCATTCAAAAGCAAACAGAAATCCCATCACTACATCATTCTTGATATACTAACAAGCATTATTCATTTGATTTATCACTTAGTTGAAATTAAGGATAATAAGATTTTAGGCAATTATTTTAAATGAAAGTTACTGTATAAAATATGTAGGTTTATTTATTTTATTTCATGATAGAAATGAAATTTCTCTATAGAGTGAATGCCTATGGCCAATAGTCTGAGATATTTCTATGTACACTCTACAAGGACGGACTCATTTCTTTTTACCTATGGTTAATTTTGATATATTACAGATCTGAAACTGATACATTTCCCCCTTCCAACGTAACTTTTACTATGGAATAGAATAATAGAAAACAAATGTGTCAACTAATTGAAAACATGTCATTTCAAAAATCAAATATATGAAAGTTCCCCAAAGTTTTCCCCTCTATTCATATGTTTAGATATACAGTTGCTTTGATTTTTGATTGTTTTTATTGACCATGTCAAATTATGTCATAATTCAATATATACATCTTTAAGGAGTAACTACTTTCTCAATATTCATCTTATACTAAATGGGCACAATTCATCAAACTACAGTTACCAACTGAAAGTAATCATAGAGAAAAAGACAGATTGCCTATAAGGAAATAAACATTTCAGGGAGAAAGATTGCCTTAACAACAAAAATGGATGCTTGAAGAGAGTTACATCTGCAAAGTTCTGAAAGGAAATGATTACCATATAATTTTATTCCTATTTACAATATCATTCAAGGATGAGAAAGAACTAAAATATTTTCACATCAAAATTAAAAGAGACATTTTTACATGAAATAGTTTCTCATCATGAGAATTGAAAGAATGATTTCGATACTTAGAAAAATTCAATTCACAGAAAAAAGCTGAGTTTCAAGAATACATTAAACACACATGAAAATTTTATGAACACTGATAATGTTAAAGTTTTAGGGTAAATCTAACATTTTCAGGTAGTTGATATCATATAGATTCTATTCCTTTATCACAAAGTAAATTTTTTGAAACTTTGGATAGGAAGAGTTACTTCTGATGTTCGGTAGCATGGTAGTTAGGGTAACTACGGTTGACATTAGCTGTATATAGTTCAAGGAGCAAGTATAGAGAAATTTTTATGTTCTCAACAAAAATAAATAATAAATATTAATTGTCCTGATTTAATAATTACTGATTGTACATAATATTAAAATATGTTACTGTACCTCATAAGTATATGCAATTGTTATGTCATTTAAAAATAACTACATGTATTTCAATATGTGTGTTGAATAAATTTCTAAGTAAACTGAGACAGAGAAATAACCATAATATAATCTAGAACAATCTGTGAATCGAAGAATGATGCATATCAACTACAAAAAGATAGTACGTAGAGCAAAGTGCTAAATATTTATTTTTAAAGTTTTGACTGAAGGTTGTTTTAAAACACACATCGAAAAGTAAATAATATGGGTAAGAATATTAACTAATGCACCAAAACAAACATTGATTTATAAGATACAGAAGCTCAACAGCAGTTTCTCTGAAAAGAACAAAATGCAGACAAACCTCTAGCATAATCTTCACATCACTTTATGTATGATACCCATCTTGGTATCAACCAAAAATTAACATTAGGAGGACAAACAGAATTCTTGTAATAAGAATAAGAATTCAATTTGTACTCCTAATGTTTATCTCTGTTCCTATATTTGAGGGATTAACTAGAATGCACTCATTCTGTTTGCCTGTTGAATCCATCATTGCATTAGATTCAGTTTGCTAAAATACTTTTAGGATTTTTGCATATACTGTTATCAAAAATTGCATTTACATTTATTTTTTTCAATAGTATTTTTAAAATTTTTCTATCAATCACATGCCAAACTCTTGGTTGACCCACCAAACAAACAACATGACCCTTGACTTGGGCAATTTGTACTAGATATTTCAAATATCTAGCACTTTCATCCATGATAGACTCCTTGTTCATTTCCTTCAAATTTCTCTCAAATGCAATACTTTTTGTGAAGCAATCTCTGTTCATCTCTTTCCATCCCACTTCCCTGCTTTATTTCTCCATGACATTTATTACCATTTATGTATTATATTTTATTTATTTTTTCCCTTCTTTCTACCCCCAAATGAATTTCAGGGTACTAGATATTCTAAATAGTTTTGTTTCTTTTGTTTCTTAAACTACCAGTGACTAGAATAGGGCCTGACGCATGTACACATGTAATTGCTTAGTAAATATCTGTTGAATGGATGGATGGCTGGAGGAGGTTATTGGCAATAGAAAACAGACACATTCTCTGATTAATACAGAATGTGACCAGAGTCATAATTTCACTTTCTATGTGGGCATCAGCCCATGAATTATTATTAAAATAATTTTATTTCATTCTAACTAATAGAACTACATTACAAAGACTCCAATCAACATTATATTTAGTGTGAATAAATGGTAATATCAATCCAAAGATGAAAAAATGAGAAAAATCAATGTAATTAAGAGGTCTTAACAGGGCAATAAGAAATGAAAATAAAGTAAAAGAAAAAAGGAAATAGAAATTAGTCAGCAAGAAGAAATGATGGACACATTCAAAAACATGACGGTGGCTGAGATAAGAGAAAACTACAACAACAACAAGAGATTCTGAATGAAAAATCAGTAGTCACCAGTCTTGGCTGATGATAGACATTCAGAAGTCATTGGTATATTAATATCATTAAAATAATGAAAACAAGACTTAGAGAATGAGTTTAAATAGAAAAGAGAAGCCTGAGAACTGATCTCTGTGATCAAACTAATGTTAGCAAATTGGGTAGATAAGGAGAAAACAAATGTAACTTATAATGTAGAAGGTGACCAGGAAAGTGTGGTGTGGTCTCCTAGAGGACCAGAATGGAGGGATTTGTGGTATCCAATGATGCAGACAGATTAAATATGTTGAGGTTCAAGAATTGGCATAGTAGTCTGCTGTACTAAAGATCTACAAAAAGTAGTTATCACAGAAAGTTATTATTACGGTTTGGATACGGTCTAGTGTCCTGCAAAAGTTTCTGGTAATGCAGAAATGTTCAGAGATAAAATGATTATTTTGTGAGAGCTGTAACCTAATCAGTCTATCCAAGTTTGAATGGGCTGACTAGGTGGTAACTGTAGACATGTGGGGTATGGCTGGAAGAAGAGGATCACTGAATTTTGCCCTGGAAGGGGACATCTTCTCCGAAGCCACTTTCTCTCTCTCTCTCTCTTTTCCACCTCTCCCCCCTCCTCCTTCCTGACCCCTGCATGAGATGAGCAACTTTCCTCCTTTGGTTCTTCTGTCATGATGTGCTGCCTCACCTTGGGCCCAGAGCAATGAAGTCAGCCATCTATGGATTGAGACCTCCATAACTGTGAGCCCCCCAAACAGTTTTCCTCCTTTAAACAGTTCTTCTCAGGGATTATGGTCACAGTAAAAAAAGCTAACTAAAACAGGTGTGGATGAAAAACATGAAAGACATGGATTCCAAAGAAAATAGGAGAGAAATTACAAACAACAAGTAAACATTACTTATGGAAAGAGTTTTGCTGTAAGTTGAAGGAATGAAATAGGGTGGTAATTAGAAGAGGTGATCAGTAAATGGGTTTGTTTTTCTATGTTTAGTTTTGTTTCTACAAGGGAGGAAATAGCATATATGTATGATGATAAAATTGAAATATGGAGAGAGTAATGATAATGCAGCAGACGGAAGGAAGAACAGTGGCCACAATGTCCTAAGTAAGCAAATGAATTAAGATCTGATTGACAGCTGGAGGAGTTGCTTTATGCTAGATATGGGAACAAAAGATGTCCTGGAGAAGCAGTAAGAAGTGACATGCACAGATGCAGTAAGTGAGTAGCTATAGTAGAATGAGCTGTGGATTCTTTCTGTTTGTCTATTCCTTCTCAGTGAAATAGAAATTAAACCCAATGATTGAGATGAAGGATGAAGAAAGAGGCAGCAAAGATTTCAGAAGGCAAGAGAAACAATAAAATAGCTAATTAGGAGAGTGAAAGAATGAATATAGAGAAATATAGCATGGCATCCAGACAGCATAAGAGGTTGTCCAGAGGTTGGTGTTGCCAATTTAAAGTAAGCCCAGTTGCTCTGAATGTGTTTTCTTTCAACTGTCGTCTTCCAACTGGAGAGCTGATTTTAAAACCTAGGAAATGGAATAGAGCAAAAGAGGGGCAAAGGAGTTGAGTGTTGACTCAAATGAGTTCACCCTTAGCTCCTGGCTGAACCTACAAAGCTGTTCAGTAAAAAAATACAGATTTAGAAATGGAGTCTATCTTTTATAGCTACATTTAGAATACCCTCTATGATTCATTTTTTACATTTTTGTACAACCCTATTATCCAAGAAAGTTGAATTTATTTCTATATAAAAATAAAAATATGTTATAAAGAACAATTATTAACAAAATAACCAAATTTCAAAGTAGAAACAGGAAAACAAAGATCATTAAGAGACACAATACACAAAATCAACTCCAAAGCAAACTTGAGATAATTACAAGGAAATATGAAATGAATATTTTGTGCTTACTTAAAATTGAAAGGGATATTTGCAATAAGTATGTTCTAAAGGATAACAATGCGATTGTCTTTCTGTAATCAGCAACTGTCCTATAATTAGCATCTACTTAGAATTCACAGAGGAATTTGTATTTCACATATTTATCGGGGAGAAAACTTCATTTGCAAATAATAATATAAAAATGAACACAACCTCCAGAAAGGAATTGTTTCATCACATAAAGATGCTAGCACTTCAACACCATCATTGATAAGTGTCAACACCACCAGTTCATTCAGACAAGCATGAAATTTACAGAATATGATAGAATCATGACTAAATGCTCATGCAAGATTATAAGCCAGTTGTAGCAATAAAAATAGGGGCTGCCAATTATTTGAATATTTGACAGCACTTACAAAGTGCTTATGTATTTTGTACCTGTTTCTACATTTGATAATAGTAACTAGTAGAATCCCAGGGAAAGTAGTACTCACCCTCATATCTGTATATACTATCACAATTACTCTTAACCACTGTCACTGTCTCACCCACCCCGCCAATCAAATATACATGCACCACTTAATCATAAGCTTGTTGAGCAAGTAGTAGAAATACATGTTCTATATTTTTATAACTTCTAAAGGCCTAGCACACTCCCTTTTAAAAAGAGGGTGAAAGCTTATCTCTAACCAACACCAGGCCAAGGATAGAATTCACCAGTAAAAGAATTTAGGCATTAGCTTTTCCTTTTGGGAAATATTATTAATGCAATTATTTTACTTGTTATAGGTCTAGTTAGTACTTTGATTTCTTCTTGGGTCAGTTCTGCTAGTTGAGTCTTCAAAGTGCCTAGTGATATTTATCTTGACTCTTCTGTCTCTCTCAGGCTTCATTAGCCTTTGCTCAAGAATAAGTTGAAAGTTAGGTCAGAGCAATTTCTTTTGGACCTCATGTTTTTCTTGAAGATCTCAGGAGAGTGCAACAGTTCACTCAGCACACATAAATCATGATGCTCTGACCAAGGAGAAGAGATGAATAGGGTTTATTTCTTCACATTCTTCCTTTCCTAAATGAAGCAAATATGGACACAACTTCTCACTTTGCCAGAAGATATTTCCCGATACAGAACATATAAGATATTCTTGGGAAATACACAAGTAAAAGCGAAGGCAAAAGGGGGATTTTTTCAAAAGCTCTTGAAGAGTCCCTGCTGTCAGAGAAACCAGTATTTTACAATACCTATAAAGTTTGTATTTCTTCCAGGGATAACCTATGTTGAAGAAAGAGAAAGAAAAATTACATAAGCGAAGAATAGCAAAATAAAAATTGCTTGGAAACCCCCAGGGGAAATATCAAGTGCTTAATGTTTCAAAAAAATTGCTTTTTTAAAATTTTAAGTTCTTGAAACTGTACCACAAGATCAAAATAATATACAGGTAGATATGCCAGGAACAATATTTTAAGGGAAATTTAAAAAATGATTAGCCCCCATCTATAATAGATATACCTAGGAAACATATTATAGTACATAAAATGCTGTATTTCTTTTATGTCAAAATGACAAAAGGAGGTAACATAAGATTAATTGTAAGAGTGAAGTACATACTATATTCAAATGTGCATGTCAGGCAGAGATAGAGTGGTTATCAATGTATCTATATTATCATACAAGTATGGCTAATGGCTGGTTCCTTACTGATCTTAGAAATGATTATAAATGCCACCCGGTGTCTAAGCAGGAGATACAGCAATGTATAACTAAAAGAAAACAATTTGCTGGAAATTGTCCTACAAAACTTATACTAGAATTCAAAGGTAATTATCTGATGCCTATCATTTTATGTGTTCCTTACACATAATCATTAATGTCATCAATAATTAATAAACCAAATTAATAGTAATAAATTAATAAACTAAAAGACTTACTTACAGATGCTTATTTGGAGGAGGTAAACTTCTCTTTCAAGGGAACTATTTACAGATTTGTAGAAATTGTAACAAAAATATTTCAAAATAAAAACATTACAAAGCAAGGAGTTCTTTTGAGTCCGCATACAATATATCAGTACCTCCTTCATGACCCTGACATGATTTGAATATGAGGTGTGTATTCAAAAACTCACATTGAAATTTGATCTCCATTGTGGATACTAAGAGATGGGACAGAAGCTGAGGCTCATACCAGTTATCCCAGCTACTTGGGAGGCTGAAGCAAGAAGATCACAAGTTTGAGACCAGCCTGGGCAATTTAGGGAGACTGTCTCAACATAAAAACTAAAAAGGATAGGGGGTTTGCTCAGTGGTGGTGCACCCCTAGATTCAATTCTTAGTGCAACAACTACAACAATAAAAGGATGGGAGCAGGTAACCTTTAGAGGTGATTAGAGCTCTGCTCTAAAAAGAGGGTTTATCTAGTAATTCAGTCAATTGATTAATAGGCAAATGGGTTGACTTGAGAGCAGGTCTGCTATAAAAGGCAGTTTTCAAGATCCATGAAACACTGTTTCTTATCATGTGATGCCCCGCATCACCACAGGACTCTGGAAGCAAGAAGGCCAACACCAGATGTGTCCCTCAATCTGGGATAAGAACCCTGAGCCAAAGTAAACCTTTTGTCTTTTCAGCTTACCCACTCTGTGGTACTGTGTTCCCACAACAGGAAACAGGATAATATAGGCCCTTAATATTTTCCATATTGAATTATGTATTTTAAAATGTCTTATCTCTTCCAAAACATCATAAAATTTAAGACAGAGAATGTGAAGTTTTCATTTTTCTCATCTTAGCAGATAACACAAAGTAAAAAGGGGAAATGTCTAAATTATACCTCTCATATAACTTAATGCATTCTAATTTCTTTGATCTAATGGCTGAATTTTCATATAATGGACATTTACCAAAAACATAAAATATATCATAAAAACACATTACCCAAATTTACCTGTTTCTAAAACCTCACTCCCCTCATTGCTACTTCTAGAAAAAGTAGCAAAAAAAAAAAAAGAAAAATACCCACACATACACACACACATATGCAAATGTATATAGAAATAATCCTTCAGAGGAATTCAGGAAAATTTGCCTCATTGGACTGAAGAAGAATAACACAATTAAAAGGAAATCATTATATCATAAATGTTAATTTAGTAAATATATTTCTTTTTTGTCATTAATAGCTTTTAACCTTTACAGTAATACCATTCCAGATTTATGGTTTATATGGTTTTAAATCATTTAAAATAGCTTCCAAATATTAACAGCATTTTGGCTCATTAATACAGAATAATTATTCTCTTTGGAAGGTTTTAATATAAATTTGAAAGTATATTATTAGATAAACCCTTACCAAGGTCATGTATTTTCCAGCAACAACAAACTAAGCCATTCCACAACCTAATTGTATTAACCCATGTTTCTCTGAGTTAGAAGCAGAGGTTGAGACAGGAATTAAAACACTGATGGGGGGGGGAGTCAGTTTAAAATAAATGAGTGGAAGAAAATAATGAATTATTGCACTGGCAACAGTTCTATAATCAGTCATGAAGAGATACAGTCACTAAGGAACCGAGATCACTTACCAGCTAAGACCTTGGAAGGAATTTTTAGGAGGAAGTACATGTAAGTGTAACTCATCAAAGAGAAACCAGAGGGGAATCATCTGCTGAGCTCCTGTCCCTCTTCTGTTTCACCAAGTCTTCCCTGTGCACTGCCTGGCTGATCGCCGGTTCTCTTTCATGGCAACTCAAGAAGCTGGATGCCACTCAGTCAAAGCTATCACAGGTGTGGGAGAAGGACTGGGATGGTCTTGTGGCTTAGACTTCTCTGCACAAAGATTCTTAAGTATTAACTTTTGAGGTCATTATCAGATAAAGTTAAAATAAACATCTATTGCATTTTTATAAAAGTAAACAATTTGAAAAGTAATAATTTATTAAATGCAAACATTTGAATACACTGTATTTTAAAGGTCAAATTGTGTTTCCCTCACATTCATACTACGGCTAATGCGATACCATGTGCAGATTGGCCATAAAGGAGGTGATAAAATTAAATGGGACCATAAAAGTGAGGAATACAAGTTGTTTCTAAGAAAAGGAAGAAACTCCAGGGATGAGAGCACCCAGAGGAAAGGCAAGTGAAGATACACAAAACAAGACACAAAGAAGCCAAATAAGCAGACACTTGATCTTGGACTTCCAACCTCCAGAACTGTGAGAAATGAATTTCTGTTGTTTAAGCAAACCATCCTATAATATGGAAACTCTAGTAACATAAGATACTACTACATAACACTTTGGTTTTTCTCCACTTTCTATTAATACACAGAGAGTTTTCAGAAATAGAAGTTCACCCAAGCCTCTCTTAGACTTGGAGGACCTCTACACTGTATTGTCCCTAAAGATTCCCCATGGCATTGATGGAACAAAAGAGTAAGCAGTTCACCTTCAATTAAATGGAAAATTTGTCAGTTTACGTCTGTTTGGTACTTATTTATTCTGCTTCTCTTATAGACTGGAATTCTGTGAAACTTTGAGACTGCTAAGATGAATTACACATTGTGTTAGTCTATTTAGGCTGCTATAACAAAATACCATACAAAGGGGGTGGGCTCATAAAGAATATAATTTATTAATCAAGATCAGGACTCTGGAAAGTCCAAGATCAAGGTGACGGTTGGTTTGGTGTCTGGTGAAGGCCAGTACCCTGGCTCATAGATGGAAACCTCTTGCTATGTCCTTATGTGGTAGAAGAAGCCAACAAGTTTCCTCAGGCCTTTTTTATAAGGACAATAGTTCCATTCATGAGAACTCCACCCTCAAAACTTGGTCACATCTCAAAATCCCCAACACCTAATGCTATCACATTGGTGATTAGATTTCAGCCTATGAATTTTATGGTACACAAACATTTGTATCATAGAAGATATGCTTCCTGACATCAAGCAAAATATTATCTAATGGCCAATCTCCCAATGTCTCAGAATAGAGGCAAGATAGAGTTAACTCCTATAGAATGTCAAGACATTAAATGTAGGTGAAAGACTCGGGAATTCCTTACCTGTTATTGTTATTTTTTAAATAAGAATAAATCAATATCAACATTTAAAGATGTAAAATATACATGAATAAAATATCCCAAAACAATTATCTATATTTTTGTTTTTATCTCCTATACTTGGTATGTGCATGTATTTATTCATTTATTTTCATGGAACGACAACTATTTTGTATTCAGTTTCTTCATTTTATGTCATAGAGGTCTCCTTTGTTTCTGAGTATTAGGTTAATTATATTTATTGGTTATTTAGTGTTTCTTGATGCTGGTCTGCCATAATTTAATTTGTATTTTCCATTGCTACTATTGTTAATGTGTATTTACTATAAGTCTCTCTTCTTTTGGGAAATGTACTTTGTCCATTTATCTTTTGGGAACTCAAATTTCTTATAAATGTTATTGAGTCATGTAAGTAGTCTAGTCATAACTCATTTACTTAAATATTGGATATAATATTACCTAAATGCTGTTATTATTTTAAATAGCATCCAGGACTTATTCTTATAATGTGGCTTTTTTCCCCAAAATGTTGCTTAAATTTTTTTTGTAAAATATGGACTTACATAACAATTGAATCTGTCAATCTTTGAAACTTAAAAATTACTCCAATAAAAGAAATAAAGATTTGATCAATAAATTCTTGGATTATTAAACATACTTTTTTCTTTATTTCTATGATTTTTATAGTTATGAGTTGACTTGATTTTTTAAAATTGCTTTCAATTTTAAATGCAAAAGCAAATTAATATGAACTGACTAAATGTACATGCATATGAAGCACACAGTACCACAACCAAAATGAGTGCAATAGATTGTCCTATGCTACTCTTAGAAATTCTCAATGATATTAAAAATTTAAATAAAATATTCTCATTCTGTGAAGGTATTATCAAGCAAATGCAAAAGTAAGCCTCAAGCTGAGAGAAAATGTTTGCAAACAGCACATCTGATAAAGAACTGTTACCCAAAATATACAAAGAACTCTTAAGATTCAACAATAATAAAACAAAGAAACCAATTAGAATATGTTCCAAAGACATTAACAAATACTTCATAAAAAGAATACAGATTACAAATGACATAATGAAAATATGATTTGCATCATATGTGATAAGAGAAATGTAAACTGAAACAATGATGAGATACAACTCTACACCTTTTAGAATGACCAAAATCCAGAATGCTGATAACATCAAATGCTGACAAGAATTTGGAGTGTATGTTTCAAATAAGGCATGTCCCCAAAAGTTCATGGGTTAGACAATGTAGAAACGTTCAGAGGTGAAATGATTAGGTTTTGAGAGCGGTATCTTCATCGAGGGATTAATCCATTTGATGTGTTAATAACTTGAAAGGACTACTTGGTGATAACTATAGACAGGGGGCATGACTGGAGGAAGTAGGTTATTGGGATCATGATCTTGGGGACAATATCTTGTCCTTGGCTCTTGTTATCTCTCTCTTTCTGCCACCAGGCCTCTATGAGCTGTGCAGCTTTCCTCCACCACATTGTTCCATCATAATGTGGTGCCTCAACTTCACCCCAGATTGATGGAGTTGGCCAAACATGGACTGAACTTCTGAACTACAAAATAAACTTTTCTTTCTCTAATTTGTTTTGTTTTGTTTGATTGTTTTTGTGGTGCTGGGATTGAACCCAGGGCCTTATGCATGTGAGGCAGACACTTTACCAATTGAGCTATATGGGCTGGGAAGCCCTCTAAGTTGTTCTTGTCAGACATTTTGAGCACAGCAATGAAAGACTAATACACATTGAGCAATAGGAACTTCCTCACTGCTGGTGGAAAAGCAAAATTGTATACTTTGGAAGGCAGTTTGGCATTTTCTTACAAAACTATACATACACTTACCATATGATATAGCAAAAAACTCCTTGGTATCTACTCAAACAAGTTCAAAATGTATTTCTCAAAAAAACCCTGCATATGAGTGCTATAGTATCTTCATTCACAATTGCCTAATCTTGCAGGATACCAGGATGTCCTTTAAAGGTGAATGAATAACCAAACTGTGGTACACTCATCCATTGTAACACTACCTGGTACTAAAAGGAAAGCAAGCGATCAAACCATGAAAGGAAAATGGAAGAAATTGAAGTTCACAGTGCCAATCTGATCTAAAATTTGGATAGACTGTATGATTCTAACCAAACAATGCTCTAGGAAAAGGCAAAACTGTGGAGACAGTAAAATAGCAGTGGGCAACATGGGTAGACAGAGCACAAAATATTTTTAAGATAGCTAAACTACTCTGTATGATAGAGTAATGATGGACATGTCATAAATATTTGTACCATCCTATAAAGAGTACACCATCAAAATGTACATTAAAATGCAAACAAAGTATGAATATTGAGTGACCATGACACATCATTGTGGGTTCATCAATGGTAAAAAAATGTACCACTCAGGTGAGGGTGTTGATGTTGGATAATGGGCCAGACTACATTTGTTTGAGTGTAGGGGAAAATGGGAAATTTTTAAAACTTCCTCTCAATTTTTCTGTGAACCCAAAATAACACAAAGTACTTTATTAAAAAATTAGAAAAATAGGAAGTTATAAGATGGCAAAACAGAGGAAAAATGTATTTTCCACTTGCTCTTCTGTTCAGAATTGAAATAACAGGAATACTGCTTTATAACCAGGTAGGTGTCTAAAGAAAATTATCATAGATCAATACCTACCTTTCTGATGTTCTGAATAAAGACTAAAAAGGAACACACTGAACCAGGCGGTGGCGGGTTGCTATGTTGCCTCAAAGGGAGGGGCAGCACAAACGGAAACAAAACACAGTAGACACATTTTTCACATCAACACTGTAGAATGCTGTCTGTACTTAAGTGATGCAATGACTGCACGGTGAACTGGTGTTGGAGATGTGAAGAACCGAGGTGGAGATCTGATTGAAGAATTGCACCCAATGTTCTTCCACTCTGTCTCAGCCAGTACATACTGTGTGACCTGAAGTGCACCTGAAGACACATGACCCCAAAATAGTCTCAAAGGGTAGTGGATACAGGAATATTCAAGACAGAGACATGGAGGAAAGTACAACACTCCCTTTGAGCTCTCTGGCATGAACAACAAGTTGGAAAGGATTAGGGAACATGAATGGACAGGTGTGATTACATTCTGGGATGGGCACTTGGAAGTTCACATTTGATGGGAAGGAAACCTGCCAGGAACCATCCACACAGATCTGTCACCCCTTCCCTATCAGCAGAACTCAGAGGAGATGCTAAAAATCAAGTTACCCAGTTGATATCAGCATCAGCTTAGCTCTAGGGGAGAAAGTAGATACCCCAAAGAGAGGTCCAAAGTTCTATTTAGAGCTAAACCCCAGCACCAGAACTTTCTAAATAGATCGCAGTATGACTTCCAACTGAGAAGTGATCTAAAACGTCTGGACAAAAACTCCATTATTTCCAGTTCTCTCCCCATTCTACTGATGAGGAAAAAATCAGAGAACCATGTCAATCAGCAACACTTCCAAGCCACTCCAGCAGGTAGAAAGGCAAAAATCACAGGAGTGTGGACTTAAGAGCACCCGTCCTTCTTCTAAGAGAAGTCTGACCCAAGAAGAAAAAAAGAGTCAGTCTGGAATAGGATGGAAATATTACAACTTCAGGCACCTTGGTGTGAAAATTCTAGCATTTTTCATTTCATTTTTTTCTTTTTCCTTATCATCATCCTCATCCTCATCCTCATCATCATTTTAGTCCTTGTTCTGGTTATATTTGTGGAATGGCTCATGTATATATGTATGCATCTACATGTTTATGCTTTTTTCTATTTTATCATTTCTTTGATTAAGCTTCTACTCTTTGGTATAGCTTTTTAAGAGGTAGTGATTTATTTATTTATGTTTTAATTTGTTTCAATTTGGAACGGCTATTGTTTTGCTCTACTATTTGCTTGTTACTCTTACTCTCCCCTCCTCTTACTCTTAACCACAAAATATGTCTCTTTGTTCTTTCTTCTCCACTTCCTCCCACTTTAGGGGCTTCATATCTTACCCTTTGTCCACTTCTACTCTCTATTTGAATATTCTTACTTTCCTTTTGCCTTCATACCCCAATTTATCTTATCTTAAGGAACTACATTTTAACATTTTTTATAAAATTTATTTACTTTATCTCTTTGGGAAATGAAACAAGTGGGTCAGAGTAATCCACATTATCATAGCAGCTCCTCAAGAGCAATTCTAAACACCAATTCATCACCAGCAAATTGAGTCTAAAAAGGAAAAAGAAAATGAAGAATTCTTTCATTTGAAATGGGTGCTCTGAGTTTTCTGGAATAAAGAGCCTGACTGACACTGGAGGGACTTGGGGAACTAAGACCAATTAAATTCAGACCAAATCTGATGAGACAGGAAATAACCAAGATCAGAGCAAAAATTAATTAAATTGAGAATAAAAAAAATGCAAAGGATCAATGCAATGAAGAGTTAGTTTGTTGAAAAGATAAATAAGATTGTTAAACTCTTAGCCAAACATACAAAAGAAAGAAACCCAAATCAATGAAATTAGAGATGAAAAAGGAGGTAACACCACAAACACTTCTGAAATCCAGAGGAACATTAGAGAATACTTTGAAAATTTACATTCTAATAAAATGGAAAACCTAAAATATTGACAAATTTCCAAACAAATGTGATCTGATGAATTTGAACCAGAAAAATGAAGAAAATCTAATCAACTAGTATCAAGCAATGAGGTTGAAGCAACAACTAAGTTTTGCAGAAAAGAAAAGCCCATGACCAGATGGATTCTTAGCTGAGTTCTGCCAAACCTTTAAAGAAGAACTAATGTCATTTTTCCTCAAACTATTCCATTAAATAGAGAAGAAAGGAACACTCCCAAATTCATTATATAAAGTCAGTATAACCCTGATCCCCAAAACAGATAAAGACAAAGCAAAGAAAGAAAACTATAGAATAGTATCCCTGATGAATATAACTTTAAGTATCTTTAATAAAATATAAAAAGCTTGCATAGAAAAACACATTAATGAGATTCTACACCATGATCAAGCTGATTTCATACCAAAGATGCAAGTTTGGTTAAACATACACAAATCAATAAATATAATTTACCACATAAATAAAATTGAGGACAAGAATCACATGCTTATCTCAATAGATGCAGAATAAAGCCCTCAAGAAAATCTAGGACTCATTCATATTAAAACTGCTGAAGAAACTAGGGATAGAAGGAACATTCCTCAATATCATAAACAACAAACTCGAAGCCATAATCATACTGAACAGACAAAAACTGAAAGCATTTACTCTAAAATCCAGGAACAAGATAAGAATGTACATTCTCATCTGTTCTTTACAATACAATTTTGTAAACTCCAACAAGAGCAATCAGTCAAAGAAGAAAATTAAAGGGAAACAAGAAAAAAATATTAAATTTCTCTTTCTTCCTTGATGACACGATCCTATTTCAATAATACCCAAAAAACCTCTACCAGAAGACTTCTACAGTAGATCAACCAAAGTAGCTGGATATAGTGTCAGCATACAAACATCAATAACTTTCCTATAACCCCCAAACAAATCTGAGAACAAAATCAGGAAAACTGTTCACTTCATGTTAACTTCAAAAAAAATAAAATAAAAACTTGTGAATAAATATAACTACGGAGGTTAAAGTCCTCTACAATGAAAACTATAGAACACCCAATAAAACCAAGAAGTGACAAGTGCAGCAACATCAAATTTAAAAGTATTTGAACAGAAATTGAATAACAACCCTGTTGTTGGGTAGGAAGAATTAATGTTATCAAATGGCCATACTACTGAAAGTGATATGTAGATTTAATGCAATCCCTATCAAAATACCAATGACATTCTACACAGGACTAGAAAAAGTTCTAAAATTCATACAAAACAATAATAAAGCAGAAACAGCCAGAGCAATACTGATCAAGAATAGTGAGAGTGGAGGCATTACAAAATCAGATTTAAAACTATATTACAGACATATAATAGCAAGAAGAGCATGGCATTGGCACAAAAACAAACATGAAGACCAATGGAATAGCATAGTTACAGTTATTTGATACTCAACAAAGTTTCCCAAAATAGATGTTGGACAAAAGATGCCTTTTCAACAAATTGTACAGGAAAAACTAAATATTCACATGTAGAATGAAACTACATCCCTATTACTCAGCCTGCCCAAAAATAAACTCAAAGCAGATCACAGACTGAGAAATTAACTCAGAAACTATGCAACTATTAGAAGAAAGCATAGATAGCATCAATATCAACATCTGAACCAGGCACTATCTTCCTGAGGAAGACTCCTAAAACTCAAGAAATAAACCAAAAATTAACAAGTGAGCAACATCAAATTTAAAAGCATTTGAACAGCAAAGGAAATAATTAAGAATGTGAATAGAGAGCCTACATAATGGGAGAAAATATTTGCCAGCTACTCCTCCTACTGGGTATTAATATCCAGAATGTATGAAGTCCTCAAAAAACTTAATACTGAAAAAATAACCCATGCAATAAATAGGCAAAAGAACTAAACAGACATTTCTCAAATGAAAAAAATAAAAATGGATAGCATATATAAAATACAATGTTCAAGATCCCTAGTAATCGGGAAATGCAAATCAAAACTATATTGAGATTTCATCTCACTCCAGTTAGAATGGCAATCAAGATATAAAAAAAAATAGATGCAGAGAAAGCATTTGACGAAATTCAATACCCCTTTATGCTCAAAACACTAGAAAAAATAGGTATGGTAGGAACATATCTCAACATTTTAAAGGCTATTTATGCTAAGCCCACTACCAACATCATTCTTAATGGAAAAAAACTGAAAGCATTCCCTTTAAAAACTGGAGCAGACAGGGATGCCCACTATCACCACTTCTATTCAACATCCTGCTTGAAATACTAGCCAGAGCAATTAGACAGATCACAGAAATTAAAGGAATATGAATAGGAAAAGAAGAACTCAAGCTGTCACTGTTTGTCAATGACATGATTCTATATTTAGAGGATCCAAAAAAATTCCACCGGAAAACTTCTAGACCTAAGTAATGAATTCAGCAAAATAGCAGGATGTAAAACAAACACACATAAATCTAATGCACTCATATACATAAGCAATGAATCATCTGAAAGAAAAATGAGGAAAACAACTCTGCTCACAATAACCTCAAAAAAAATAAAGTATTTGAGGACCAATCTAACAAAAGAGGTGGAAGATCTCTACAATGAGAACTACAGAACATTAAAGAAAGAAATTGAGGAAGATCTTAGAAGATGGAAAGTTTTCCTGTGTCCTTTGATAGGCATAATTAATATAATTAAAATGATCATACTTCCAAAGGCGCTATACAGATTTAATACAATTCCAATTAAAATCCCAATGACATTCCTCATAGAAATAGGAAAAGCAGTCATGAATTTCATCTGGAAGAACAAAAGACCCAGAATAACCAAAGCAATCCTGGACAGGAAGAGTGAAGCAGGAGGTATCACAGTACCAGACCTTAAACTCTATGATAGAGCAATAGGTACAAAAACAGCATGGTATTGGCATCAAAATAGACAGGTAGACCAACAGTACAGAATAGAAGACACAGAGACAAACCCATGTAAATACAGTTTTCTCATACTAGACAAAGGTGCCAGAAACATACAATGGAGAAAAAATAGTCTCTTCAACAAATGGTGTTGGGAAAACTGGAAATCCATATGCAGTAAAATGAAATTAAGCCCTTATCTCTCACCCTGTACAAAACTCAACTCAAAAATGCATCAAGAATCTAGGAATCAGACCTGAGACCCTTCACCAAATAGAAGAAAAGGTAGGCCAAAATCTTCATCATGTTGGCTTAGGATCAGACATCCTTAACATGACCCCCAGAGCACAAGAAATAAAAGCAAGAATCAATAAATGGGATGGATTCAAACGAAAACCTTTTTCTCATCAATGGAAACAATCGATAATGTGAAAAGAGAGCAGTTAGAGTGGGAAGAAAACTTTTCCACACACACTTCAGACAGATCACTGATCTTCCAAACTTATAAAGAACTTAAAACACTTGACACCAAAAATACAGAGAACCCAATCAATACATGGGCCAAGGAACTTGGCAGACACTTCACAGAATAAATACAGGTGATCAACAAATATATGAAAAAGTACTTGTAAAAAGCTGCAATGGCGGCGCCAGTCAGAAGGACGCAACCAAGTCCACAGCTGTCAGAGGAGTGTTTTGTTCACACCACAGCCCCCTGTCAGCTAATCATGGCAGGCAGATGCTGGGTTTACCCTGAAGTCAGCTCTTGCCTCAGGCCTTGGGCTGCCTACCAACCCACCCTCTGACCTCTCGGGGCTTCCTCCCCAGCAGTTGGGTGCAGGAAAGGCCTTCAGGGAAGGCAAGGGGGATCACAGTTCCCCCTCTCCTTCCCTGCAGCTAGCCCACCATTGGTCTATTCATCAACCTGTCCTTGCCAGCCATTGGCTGATCCTTAGCCCACCAAAATTCAACTTTCAACTATTGGCCCTATTATTGTTTTGCCCTCGAAGTTCGAGAACTTAAAAGCAGCTCCCTGGCCATGTTCTCTCTCTGTTTCTCTTTCTCTTCAGGGCAGACAACACCTTGTCTGCCTAATAAAAATCTCCTATGTGAGTTCCCACCTCCAGAGTGGCTTGTCTGGGCATCATCATCTCTAGTAATTAGAGTAACTAGAGAAATGCAAATTAAAACCAGCCTCAGAGTTCATCTATCTCCAATTAGAATGACTATTATCAACAAACGACTATTATTATTATCAATAAACAATAATAAATATTGGCATGGATGTGGGGAAAAACGCACACTCATACATTGCTGGTGGAGTTGCAGAGTGGTGCAGCCACTCTGGAAAGCAGTATGGAGATTCCTCAGAAAACTGCAATGGATCCACCATTTGACCCAGCTATCCCACTCCTCGGTTTATACCCAAAGGACTTAAAAGCAGCAAAGTACACTGATGCAGCCACATCAACGTTCATAGCTGCTCAATTCACAATAGCTAAATTGTGGAACCAAACTAGATGCCCCTCAATTGATGAATGGTAAAGAAACTGTGGTATATATACACAATGGAATATTTCTCAGCCATAAAGAAGAATAAAATTATGGCATTTTCTGGTAAATGGGTTGAGTTGGAGAATATCATGCTAATGAAATAAGCCAAGCCCAAAAAACCAAAGGCTGATTGTTTTCTCTGATAAGTGGATGATGAAACATCTCAGGGGAGGGGGAAGGGGGGAGGGGAGCATAGGGGGTGGGTAACAGAAGAAAGGAGGAACTTTGGATGGTGTAGAGGAAAATGGGATGGCAGGGGTGGGGGAAGGAAAGAGTAGACTGAGACAGTATTACCCTATGTATATGTAAGATTAAATGAATCGTGTGAATCTACATTGTGTATAACCATAGAAATGAAAAGTTGTACCCAATTTGTGTACAAAAAAAAATGTGGAAAAATACTGTCATGTATAACTAAATATAAAAGATAGACATTTAAAAAACCAAAAAGCACTGTTAGAAATAAGAAATCACTTCTGGTGTTCAGCAGCACAGTGAGGTGACTATAGTTCACAATAATCTATTACAAATTTTATGAAGCTCTAGAAGAGAAGAGTTCAAAGACTTCAAACAAAAAGCAATAATGGAGGGGGATGCAAACTCTGACTTGATTAGCATTCACTGTATTCACCTGTTGAAACATCACACTGTACCTACCCCATTAATATTTATGTTTAAAAAAGAGTATAAAAAATTATAAATGCTGGAGAGAATTTTGGGGAAAAGGTACACTTATACATTATTGGTGGGACTGTACACTAGGTCAACTATTTTGGAAAACAATATGAAGATTCCTCAAAGGACCAGAATTGAAATAACCTTATGAGCAAACCATCCCACTCCTTAGTATTTATCTAAAGAATGAAAATTAACACAATAAGTGGAACGGGCACATCAGTGTTTATGGCAGCACAATTCACAGTAGCCAAGTTATGGAATTAGCCAAGACCCCCTTCAACAGAAGAATGGATAAAGAAAATGTAGTGCATATACTCAATGGAATAAAAATGAAATTATGGAATTTTTTGGGAAATGGATGGAAATGGAGAACATCATTCTACATGAAATAAACCAGACTTGGAAAGTCAGAAGTCAAATATGTTCTCTAATATGCAAAAACTAGAGAAAAGTGAGGAAACAAAAAAGGAAGATCCCATAATAAAAGGAGGGAGATGAGTTGAGTAGAGGAAGGGGATTGAGTGGAAGGGAGGAGGGGACATGAAAAGGAAGGAACTGTAGGATGAAATTAACCAAATTAAACTATATACATATATGCACGTGCCACAGTGCAGTCCCACTTTATGTATATATTTATATAAAGCACCAATTAAAAAAACAATAAATATTAAGGTCTGGTATTATGATGCCTCCTGCTTCACTCTTCTTGCTAAGGATTGCTTTGATTTTTCTGAGTCTCTTATTTTTCCAGATGAATTTCATGATTGCTTTTTCTAGTTCTATGAAAACTGTCATTGAGATTTTAATGGGAATTGCATTAAATCTGTATAAACCTTTTGGTAGTGTGGCCATTTTGGCAATGGTAATTCTGCCTATCCTAGAACAAGGGAGGACCTTCCATCATCTAAGGTCTTCTACAATTTCTTTCTTTAGTATTCTGTAATTTTCATTGTAGAGGTCTTTCAACTCTCTTGTTAGATTGATTCCCAAGTAATTTTTTTGAGGCTATTGTGAATGGGGTAGTTTTCCTAATTTCTCTTTCAGAGGATTCATCACTGATTATAAGAATACATTTGATTTATTGGTTTTGATTATATATCCTGCTACTTTGCTGAATTTATGTATTAGTTCTAAATTTTTCTGTTAGTTTTTTTGAGTTTTAAATAAAGAATCGTGTCATCAGCAAATAGTGATAATTTGAATCCTTCTTTTCCTATTCATACCCTTTTAATTTCTTTGGTCTGTCTGCTCTGGCCTGAGTTTCCAGGACTATTTTGAATAGGAGTAATGATAGAGGTGATCCTTGCTTGTTCCAGTTTTTAGAGGGAATGCTTTCAATATTTCTCCATTTAGAATGATGTTGACCTTGGCTTAGCATAGATAACTTTTACAATGTAGAGATATATTCCTACTATCCCTAGGTTTTTTAGTGTTTTGAACATGAAGAGGTGCTGTATTTTGTTAAATGCCTTTTCTGCATCTATTGAGATCATCATATGATTCTTACCTGTAAGTCTATTGATGTGATGGATTACATTTATGGATTTCCGTATGTTGAATCAACCTTTCATCCCTGGGATAAACCTCACTTCATCATGGTGCACTATCTTTTTAATGTTTTTGTTTGTGATTTGCCAGAATTTTATTGAGAATTTTTGCATCAATGCTTATTGGAGATATTGGTCTGAAGTTTTCTTTCCTTGATGTGTCTTAAACTATACTACAGAGCAATAGTAACAAAAATGGCATGATATTTGCACGAAAATAGACATGAAGACCAATGGTACAGAATAAAAGACACAGAAGGCTGGGAATATAGCTCAGTTGGTAGAGTGCTTGCCTCGTATGCATAAGGTCCTGGGTTCAACCCCCAGCACCACAAATACACACAAAAAAAATCAGAATAGAAGACACAGAGATAAATCCACATGAATATGTTTATCCCATACAAGACAAAGGCACCAAAAACATATATTGGAGAAAAAAGATAGCCTCTTCAGCAAATGATGCTGGGAAAATTGGAAATCCATTAAGTAACAAAATGAAATTAAACCTGTATCTCTCACCCTGCACAAAACTCAACTCAAGGTGGGTCAAAGACTTAGGCACTAGGACAGAGACCTTGCACATAATAGAAAAAAAAGTAGGCCCAAATCTTCATCATGATGACTTAGGACCTGACTTCCTTAACAAGACTCCTAAAATGCAAGAGTGAAATCAAGAGTCAATAAATGGGATGGATTCAAACTCAAAACTTCTTTTCAGCAAAGGAAGCAATCAATAACATGAAGAGAGAACCTACAGAATGAGAGAAAATCTTTACCACACTCACCACAGATAGAGCACTAATCTCCAGGATATAAAAAGAGCTCAAAAGTCTTAACATACACAAACACACTCACAAAAAATAATCCAGTCATTAAATGGGTTAAGGGACTGAGCAGACACTTCACAGAAGAAATGCACTTGATCAATAAATAAATGAAAAAATGTTCTACATCTCCAGCAATTAGAGAAATACAATCAAAACTACTCTAATATTTCATCTCACTCCAATTAGAATGGCAATTATCAAGAATACAAGCAACAACAAATGTTTACAAAGATGTGGGGGAAAAGGTGCACTTATACATTCCTGGTGGGACTGCAAATTGGTGCAGCCACTATGGAAAGCAGTATGGAGATTCCTCAGAAAACTTGGAATGCAACCACCATTTGACCCAGCTATCCCACTCCTCCATTTATACCCAAAAGCCGGATGTTTTCCCTGATAAGCAGATGTTGATCCAAATTGGGGGAAGGGACTAGGGAAGAATGGAGGAACTTTGGATTGGCCAGAGTGGAGTTGAGAGAAAGGAGGGGGTTTGAAGGTGGAAAGGATAATGGAATGAGATGAACATTATTACCCTACATATATGTATGATTGCATGACAGGTGTCACTATTCTGTAACACATACAGCCAAAGGAATGAGAAGTTGTGTTCCATTTGTGTACAGTGTGTCAAAATGCATTCTGCTGTCATATATAACTAATTAGAACAAATAAAAAAACATAAAAAAAGAAAAAAAACCCACCAAGCCCTAAAATAAATAAATAAATAAATAATAGCAATAAATAAACAGAAGACCAGTAGAATATAAGAAGGGGAGCAGGGGATTAGGAGGGAAGGGTAAGTGGAAGTTCTGGGGATTGAAAAGGCACAAATTATACTCCATGTATTTATGAATCTGTCAAAAACAACCTCACTTTTATATCTAACTATAACAGACAAAGAAAATAAATTTAAATAAAATACAGCACAGGAAGGAATAAGGAGAAGAGGTTTCCTATGAAAAGAACAAAAAATAGTTACAAAGGTATTCCTAAATAAAATGTATATAGTATGGTCCATTTTTATATAGACAGTAGTTTTTGTGGTACTTGGGACTTAACTCAGAGAGTTCTACCACCAAGTTACCCAACCCCAGCACCACTATACACAGCCTAGACATCAAATTTTTTAAAATATTCTTTTATGCAATGTTAAATAAAACTTAAATAATACTAGATTATGCTTTTCCTGTAATTACAAATCTAAATTGTATGTGCATGCCAGGACTATGGTGCATGTCTGTATCCTAAAGAGGCTAAGACAGGAGGATGGCAAGTTCAAGACCAGCCTCACCAACTTAGCAAGGCACAAAGAAATTTAGTGAAATACTATCTCAAAATAAAAAAGAAAATGGGCTGGAGACGTGGCCCAGTGGTTAAGTGCCCCTGGGTTCAACCCCTAGTACAAAAAAAAAAAAAAAAAAAAAAAGTATGTGCATTGTGAAATGCCAGGAATAAAGGAAAAGGAAACAAATTAATTTATTAATCAAGGATTACAATTTGAGTACTTAAAAAATCAATAAGATTTTTCTCCTACATTGGTGTAGGAAATATTTAGAATGTTTAGGTCTTTAGTGAACCAGTAAATACATGCTCAATTAAACTGGAGTGGCTATTACTAACCTCAGGATAGTTGGTAAGAAACAAAATACAGCCAGGAGTGGTGTAATTCCAGCTGCTAAGAAGACCGAGGCAGGAGAATTGCAAATTCAAGGCCAGTCTCAACAATTCAGCAAGGCCCTAACCAACTTAGTGAGACCCTGCCTTAAATTTGAATAATAATAACAACAACAACAACAACAACAACAACAACAAGCTCAGTACTAGGGATGTAGCACAATGGTAAAGTACCTCTGGATTCAATCCTTAGTACCAAAAAAAGAAAGAACCAAAACACATGTGTAAGCTATATATGGAATATAGAGTTCTAACAAGTAACATTTGCTTTAGAGAAAATACAAAAGAAGAGCAATACAAAACCAATCTGGAAACATGTAACAGAAAGTTTGGAGAGCAGTTTCATAAAGTTTGGCTATGGACTATCAAGATGACAATAATAATAATAATTAATCCTTAATCAGAGTTTGGCTATGGACTATTCAAAAATTTTTGGTTGTGGGGTCCTAGGAATAAGCATTTTAGTAAACATTATTCTGTATCTATGATACTGATATATATTAAAGATTGAGAACCACTGTGTAAGATATTCTGGTCCTGTGTTCAGAATTCTGCTTAATAAGTAAATCCACAGAGAACGCAGGTAGTGGTTTCCAAGAGCTTAGGGAAAAGGAGAAGAAGCTGTTTAGGGCATCCAGACCTTTTGTGGTCATGATGATACTTTTTAACCAGATAGAGGCACAGGCTGCACAACATTTTGAATGTATTAAATGCTGATAAAATTTTCACTTAAATATATAAATTATGCCTCAATAAAAAATTTAAAGTCAGAAGGGAAATAAGATTATTAGACTAATAAGGCATTGAATTGCCATTGGAATGGAAACAATACTGCTCAAGGATTACATTCTAATTATAGTAAATCAAAACTTTTTGTTAACTTAAGATGACCCTAAAAAGAGCTACTTTTTTTCATAAAAGCTATTCTCTCACATTTGTGGAATTTTAAAACAATTGAATGTTTAAGGACTCATTTTTCTTGAGACTAGCAATAATGTCGGCAAAATAAAGGAATAGGTAAGTAAAACAATGAATGAATAAACAAACTCATGTTTAAATTTAAGGAGTTCTGTCTCATTTTGTTCTGTTTCTCCATTAGATAACACATAAGGTGGAGACGAAAAAAAATGCGTTAGAGTGAAAACAAAATGTTGTTTACCTGTGGTAGTTATGTCAGGCCATTTCTTATGTTATTGCTGTTTCCAATGCAAACAAGGCCTTACTTCCATTTACCAAATGGGAGAAAAAAACATAATGTCATTGCCTTTCTTCAGATCTATATACAACATCTTTTAGTAATAATTTTAAAATGACACAAATTACTGCACAATAAATGTTTTGTTTCCTTGGTCAATTTAGTAAAGCAAAAAATGCATGAACACACACCCTAGCCTGTCAGAAGAAGTAGCTTTAATGACTGCAATTATTTTTCTGACAGATCCAGGAATCTCTCAAAGAATAAGGATAAAGAAGTTTGCACTTGGCACTTTTATTATTCTTTTCACTTAGGAATCTCAAACGCACTTGACCTGCATTAATTCTGCTTCACAAAACCAATTCTGATGTTCTGTCAAGGTTAAAGATTTTCTCAGCAGGGAAAGAATTCTTGACACATTTATGAATTTTCTTCCTGTTTAATTGCAAAATGTAGGAGTTGGTTTAGTTAAGAGGTTATGTTCTTCCAACAGACTGTTTTATCTGGCAGATGAATATCAGGTAACCTGAGCACTGAACATCCTAGAACTGCTTGATCTTCAACTTCCACTGGATCTTCTTAGCAAACTTCTTTTTTCATAGTTATTAACTAACGTTCCACTCTCAAGTATAAAATATGAGATGTTTTAAATCTTTTACCCAGACCTCCAAATTCCCACATTAATTCCTCCTCCCTAAAATACCTTTGGCCTTTCTTTTACCAGTTCCCATTTTTGGCATCACTGAGTAGGAATATCTGTGGTCTTTGAACCTCCATACCTACTGTGCATGCCTGTGATTTCATCTCCATCTTCCTTCAACATTTCTTAAGATTTTCGCCTTTGGAAACTTCCTTAGTCATGCATTACCCTGGGTCTCATCTTTTCTCTCTGGTCCTTATTTAGTAGAATTTTTTTTTATTGTAAAAGTTAAACATTAATTTAGAAATTAGAAAATGTTAGTAAATAAAATAAAAATATTAAAGCACCAGTCAGTGATTACTACTGAGAGTAGAAATAGGTAACCAGGTTCAGAGGATTTTATCCAGTATTCTGGATAAAATTCTTTTCTCAAATATGTTGTACTCCAGAAGTACAACAAAAGTACAAGTAAGTTGATTATCTCAGGTACTTCTTATAGTAAGAGAAAGCTGACTAATTTAGCTCATATAACTCAACAGTTCTGAGGCAAAGTTCACCTCGGATGGCTCTTCTCTCTGTGTTAAGCGAATTCCACTCCCAGTTTTGCCAATTCTGAATTGTTGGCTCCATCTTCAGTCTCCTTGTGCTGAACATCCTCTCCAACCACCACTGGTGGGTTTATTTTCTTTGCATTTACATTATTGCAGCACCAAATCTAGTAGAATCATCCAGTTTCCTTGAGATTACAAAGGGAAGGCCTGGAACTGAATCTCATCCCATCTAACACAGGGGGAGCCTCTCTCTGATCTTTCCACTGTGGTCACATCGTGTACAAAAAGGATAAAGTGTTTTCAGAGGTCAGCCTATTTATTGTTTCTCAAAACAATCAACTCCAAATAACCCTTATGCTAAAGGGACTTATTTGGAGTGACACATTCTGTTCTCTTACATCTTATATTGCTTAAATTACTTCTTCTAATTAGCCACTAGGTAGTAACTTCTTCAAGAAGGATGCCTTATTCAAAGGTTTTTCAGTTACTCCAAGGAATATCTACTAAATCCTCCGGTGAGTGGGTACCCACTAAATGTTTATTAACTGGTGGTTTAGAAAATCAAGTTACTTAGACTTCAGAAGTTTTGTTTTATTTTGTTTTGTTTTGTTATTTGCAAGATTTCTCTGTACACTGGCATTTTTCATAAACAAAAGGATGATAAGTCTTGGGCTTTTAATATTTCATTCTCAGTTCAAAATAGGATACTACACTGGTAATCAGTTTCAGAAATTAAAATAGATTTATGATAGTTTTTATAATATTCTAATTTTTCCTGTGGGCATTTCTCCCATCTTCATACATTGCTCTTACTACTAATGGAGCCCAGAGTATCCATTGTCATGCTTTCAATGCCTTTTATGCCAACCTGAGTATTGAAGTGGTTTCCTCTGGCACTATCAAAGCTCTTCTCCTTTTCTTCCTCTCTCCTTCTCATCTTTTTCTTTAAAGTCAGTGTGTAGACTTCCCATAATACTGTTGTATTTATTCCAATAGTCATTCAAGAACAATAGACAAGATAAAAGAAGGTGCATCGTATGAAATTTTCTTTTAAGTTGAAGAGCGTGCCTGGGTATTCACAAAAATAAGTGCTTTTCCCAATGGATAAATGCATTTATTATCTTATTTCTAAGGCTTTGCCTCTAGAGCAATAGCAGTTTATTTCTGTTACAACTTTGAGTCATTCAGCTTCCACAAATCTTAATGTATACCTAAGCATATGGTGAGGAAGCTATTCAACTTCACTGAATATTCGCATATGCTCCTTTGTGCTAAGTCAATGGCATCCTCATATTTGAAGCACAAAAATTGGAAAGCTGAGCTTCTACTGTTTGAAATGGAGCTAGTAACAACCACTGAAGCACCATGTCCATTAATTCATCCTAACTCCCTGCTGCAAAACTATTCCTTTGAGCTAGCACAAGGCACAGAGGTAGATTTATACCAACTGCCTTATTTATCAAAATCAAATATGCCAAGTATATAATCTAAGAGTAAAGCACCAATGCTTACACTGACCCAATTTAACTTCAGAAAAAAAACTTTTTTTTTTTCATTACACAACAGACTAATGAAAACTTCATACTGACCAGCATCTGATCTGGATCAACTCTTCTGACCACAAAAAACAAACAAACAAACAAGCCCAGAACTTTTGAGAACTTGCTCCTAAAAAGTGATAGGATTAGTTAGTGGTTGGTGTGGAATTAAACAATTAAACTAAAGTTTTCTTTGTCAGAGGCAAGCACATTGACATGCATGCTGATGCCCTTCTCCCTTCCACTGGTAAGGCTCAATTTATCTTCTTCATTAACAAAAGTGTCCTTTTAATGGTTAAATGATTTTGATGGTGCAATGAACTTCCAGAGGTTGACTTCATTTCCAGAAAGCCTGTGATTAATAATAGCATTGCAACTAAAGGTTTCAACTTGTCAGCAATAATCATCCGTTCAGTTCTCAGAATGACCAGGGTCAATTACCTCCCTATATTTTGTGCATTGACGAACAATATAGTTAAAAAGTTTTAGAAAAATGACTTCTTTGCTTATCTATTTAGATGCCACTTTGGAAAAATTTTGTAATTTAAACTCAAGAGATCAGGACATGAAGAGGTGACTATATAATTTGATATCACAAACCAGAATATTTTGAGAGCAAAAGAGGTACTATTAATAATTATTCCAGGACAAGAGAGGCCAGAGTGCTGATCCCAGATGAACTGAGACTTACTGTCACACTGGTCACCGTTTCCATGTAGCTTCAAAACTAAAATCCAAATTTTAAGAAAATAAACTATGCCAGAATCGTCTGTGTCGCTGTGGAGGGTAGAAAGATGATAGATGAATAAATCATTTGACAAAGTAGAATCCTTAACTTTACTGTGACTCTTTGAAATTTTGAAAATAATTCTTTCAAAATTGTCTTACTTGTATTGTTGGGCTATTTATTTGTTTCATTAATTTAGAGGAAAATCTTTATCGTGCTGACAAAAACATGTGAATTCATCCAAAACTCTGTATGTTACTACATTTGATGTGATTATAAATTTACCTTCCACCTTGAAATAAATAAACTTAAGTAATATTTTGTTTTTTACAGTGATAGATAAAATGCTATAATAATAATGAAGGTATCACATGATTTGTCCTAAGACACATGGAAGGTTATGTTAGAAGAAAAATAAAAGGAAAATAAAAGGAAAGATAAAAGGAATCAACAGAAAACCTTAAATTTTATCCCAATGATTTGTTTGTTTGTTTGTTTGTTTGTTTTGGGTACCAGGGATAGAACCCACTGATGTTTAACCAGTGAGCCACATCCCCATCCCTTTTCTATATTTTATTTAAAGACAGGGTCTCCCTGAGTTGCTTTAGGACCTCACTAAGTTGCTGAGGCTGGCTTTGACTCATGATTCCTCTGCCTTAGCCCCACCCCACTGCCGAGCCACTGGGACCAATGTCTTTAAAAGAACATAATTTCAAGAGTAAAAATATGCATAAAATTAGAATTCAATGAACTCAGTAAAATACTAATTTCTGTTAATTTGCTTCATTATGTTTCTTCTTTGGGGTTCAAAAACCCTAATGAGAAGTTCCACATTTCTTAATTATAACATAATTTTCAAAAATTGTGACTAAATAAATGCTTACCTTGAGTTATGTAGTTTCAGAGCTGACTGTACTTGGTGGTATCTGCATTGCCACGAGAAGATTTGATGAATCACTTCATCTTCATTCTTTTCTCCCTCCCTTTCCTCCTCCCTCCCTCCCTACCTCCCTCTCTTCATTTTCTTTCTTTTTAAATTGTGTGTGTGTGTGTGTGTGTGTGTGTGTGTGTGTATCTGGGCATCTAACCCTGGGCATTGTGAATGCTCATCCTATTTCACTGAAATATATCCCTACCCCCCTTTCTTCTTCATTGTAGAAAGTCGGTGTATAAACAATTCTTTGTGTGAAATGTTCATGTCCTCAGTGAAAAAGTCAGTTTTCAGAATGCATGTTGGAAATGTCAGTCACATATTTTGGAGCCCCTATTTTTTATGAAACTTTCTACCATTCAATTGCAACTGAGGTTTAATATATAACTCAGAGGCTCTATATAATGAATTTTGAATATCGATTTTATGAGGCTTTCTGCAGTACACCACATGAATTTTTAAATTGCCCTTAGGTCTATCAAAAAAAGTTTTTATCCACCAAAAAATAGCATCTTTCAATCTTAAGTGTTAAATATCAGAGACTGACACAGATATTGTTTGTCATGTTTAATAAATCATTATGATTTCAAGTAATGTGTCACTATTAAATACACAGTGATCTCAAAGACCTAAATATTTAACACAAAATGAACACTAACCACACAAAACCAGTATCTCAACTAAGCAGATGAAACTACTATGCTAATGTAATTTTGAGCTACTCAATGTTCAATAAAAGTATCATTTATAGTTTATGGGAAAATATGGATTATTTGCAAAATTATATCAGGAGAAGTGTTTAACCATCTAGAGGAGAAAAAGTTGGATTCATAATTGTATATAAAATTTTAAAGTATTAGAAAAAATCTACATGAATAGCTAATGATACAACTTTGAGTTTTTAAGAATCTTGTGACAATGACTGCTCAGTCCAAAAGCATAAAGTATTAATAGAAGCAGACTATTTTTATGTTAACTATTAAAGAAAATATATGTCTCATGTATATGCATGTATGTATTTAAATATTTTTTAACCCTACCAATTAAATTTATAATTTCCTGGTGGAAGTTTCTCACTAGTACCTTTGTTTTATATCTCCCAACATTCCAATCATTATCACTATAATATAAAATTTTAGACAAATTGGTATCTATTTCTTCATATGATATACTTGATTTTAAATAAAAATTCTACTTCACAGAAATTTCAGCCCTATAGAGAAATTGCAAAACTATAATAAATTTCCACATGTCCTTTATGGAGGACGGAATAATGACTTGCCCAAGATGTCCACATATTCTCAGAACCTAGGATGTGTTACCTGGGATGGCCAAAATGACTTTGCACATTTGATTAATGTAAAGATCTTGATAAGGGGAGATTATTCAGGATCATCTGGTTAGGACCAATGCAATCACATAGTTTCTTATAAGAGGCAGGCAAGAGGATCAGAGCCAGAGTTTTGACGGCTGACTCTGAAGATGGAAGTAGAGGCCATGAGCCCAGGAATGCAGGTGGCCTCTAGAAACTGGAAAAAGTAAGGGAACAAATGTCCCTTAGAGTCTCCAAGTGGAATATAGCCCTGCAAACACAGGATGTTCACAAATTTTTTATTTTCTGAGTCTTCTGTTCCTCTTACTTTTATTATTCGATATTCTCTTTGTAAAGGAGATTGTTTTGTCTCTTTGTTTATGTTTTATAGTATCACTGTTTATGTTTTATAGTGTCGCTGCTCAGAGTTCCCCAATTTTGATCAATGATGCCCATCAAACTGTTTTTTTTTTCTTCACTCATCACTAAGTTCATGACTGACATCTTTACATCAAAAGAGAATGATAAGAAGAAGCATGAGGCATTTATTTAATCAATTCTTTCCATGTTATTAAACTCATTACATGAAATTTCAAGATGAAGACCTGAAACCTAGGGAAAACTGTTTTTTGTTTGTTTGTTTGTTTGTTTTTTCTTTTGTTTGTTTTGTTTTTTTTTAGGCTAAGTCTGAGGAAAGAATAGGACAGTTGTGAGGAATCCTGTTTCAAGAAAAGTGGGTGTGACACAATGCTAATATCCTAGGGGGACTGGTATCAGTTTGTGAAGTGGGAGGGTTGGAGGTGGGGAGGAGGGCGCTTGACTACCTTACAAGCAATATTGAAAATTTTAAATCAACTATTTTTTAAAATAATTTTTTATTTTCATTCTGCAGGTAGAAAAATACTCATTATAACAAAAATATGCCAAAGTATATGCCAGATCACTGGAGTCCTACAAGGCTTCTTTAGTTCATCAAAGAATTTTCAGCATGTAATAGATTTAGTTGGGATTTTTTTAATCATCTCTAGATCTATGAAGAAATTGAGGTAGCAAAGAGTTTTGAATGGCTAGATGATAGTTAAAGGAGTTTAAGTGCTGGATTCATGACTATTATAGTTTGCATGTGTTTGTCCCCAAGTCGTTCATGTGTCAGAAACTTGGTCCTCTGTGTGGAGATATGAAGAAGTAATAGGACCCTTAAGACATTTGGCCAAGTGAGAGGTTCTTGGTTCCTTGGGTAGGCATGCTCTCAGTTCCCAACTCATGCTCTGGCTTTCTGTCTTGCCCTGTCATCTCTCCCTCTTGCACATATTCCTGACATTTTGATGTCTTCCACCATGAGGTCCTCACCAAAGCTAAGCAAAATTCTGTTCCAATGCTCTTAAACTTCCAGAACTGTAAGCTAAATAGATCTTTGTGTCATTACCCAGCCTCAGGTATTTCCTTAGAGTAACAGAAACTAATATACAATGACAAATACAGATTACATATACATGCCAATAAATATTGTTTCCAAACATATTTCTAAATATGGCCCAATGAGTTAGTTGCCCAGGCACAGAGAAGAATAGAAAAATCTGGATTCAGAGAATATGAGAAATTTTTTTTAAATTTTGGTCTAATTCCCAAAAAGAAAACCAAGTCCAAAACCAAAACATTGTTTATAAATGCCTTTCTGAATGATACTATAAATTAGTATTCAAATAATTAATTTAGTCATGACAATTTTAAAGCATTTATTCTCTGCACATTAGCACACATGCATATGTGCTGACTCATGTACACTAGACAAGTTGCACTTATCCCAAGAGCTCTTCCTTGTCTCCTGATATTGCTTTTCCATTATCATTCATTTATTTTGTATGAACGATGTCTATGTTTTAATTTTCGTCTTTTCCCAAATCTTATCTGATACTTTTCTCTTTGCCCCACAATAAACTGTATTATTTAATTTACATTATTTTCTTCCATGTTACTAGTTTCTTCATTTGTCTGATTTAGATTTCAAGTTCATGTTTAAGTATAAGCTTCTGGGTTGCCAAATTAGGTAGCTCTGTGAATTTTCTCTGTTAGGACTCTTAAGAATCTAGACTCTAAATTTCCTGGGTCTCCATCAAAAGACCCCCTCTCTGGGGTAAGCTGGTATGGGCAAACCTGTCTCCGGAAAAGAATTCCCCAAAATGTCACATTCATCTCTGCCCTAGCCGCAAGACTTTTCTCCAACCAATTATTAAAAAGAATTGCTTTAAAGAATTATAAGGTAAACGATCTTGGGCAAACAACTAAACATCTCAGGACTTTTTTATCTGTAAACATGAGGAGAAAGACACTACTTCTCAGAATTATTGTGTAGTTGGAACAACCTATGTAAATGACCCTAGATCAGCTCCTGCCATGAATAATCACTCAAAAAGTAAGCAATTATTAATCTAGGACCCTGGAACATTTCTATTTAACAAAGTGTAACTATTAAAGGACTTGATAATTCATATTTTTAAAAAAAGAAAGAAATCACTTCTATAATTGGTTAGTTATGGGGTGAAACACTGGACTTCCTGAGCCCTGTGAATTCAGGGTTGCAGCAGAACAATCAGCTGGTCTCTCACCATCTAATTTACATACAGGAAAAATGTCAGTTGTCATTATTTTATCATGTGGTCCCACTGTTTAAAAATCTACAATGTATCTTTATTGTAAGCTATGGGAGTAAACATTCTGTGTGGAATAGATATGCAAAGTGGCCATCAAAAGTTATTTCATTTCTATTCATTTATTTATTTTTGAGGGTCTGGGGATAGAACCAAGGGCCTCTGCATACTAGGCGAGCCCTGTACCATTCAGGTACATCTCTAGCCCTTTATCTTATCTCTAATACTGTTAAAAGAATCTACAATCTTGTGCACACTAAGCATCTGCTTTACCACTGAGCTACACTCCCAGTCTCAGGCACAATGTAAGTTTTCTAGACAATATAATGAAGTTTTCTACATCATCTATCTTCCAGAAATGTATTACTATTATACCTTAACAATCTCTAAATTTCCTTTCCTTTATACTTACATGGCTTTCAATGCCATTTTGCTGGACGTTGGGAGTAACAAGAGGCCAATATCCAATAATGTTGAATAGTAATTATTCATTTTTATGTTAATATTTACAATGTTACTACTTTTAGAAAAATTAGGTAATGCTGGTTTTCATTAAATCTCTGGAAAGGTATCTTTTACTGAGAAAAAATAGAGTAAATACACTTTTTTACTATATATGAGTCAGTGTGGATCCACTTTGAATTCACAGAGGACTTGATCTGAATTGTAGCCCAACCACAAACATGTGTGTCTTTGGGGAAGATGTCTAATCTCTCTGAAGCAATGCCTACTCTACAGGGATGTGCAGGAATAAAAAATCTGAGGTCTGTGTGATGCACAGCAACATCTGGAATAGAATAAGAAGGGCCCAAGGCATGCTGATGTAGGTATTTAATAAGCATAGATGTAGACAGACATATAGTGAGTGGATGATGTAGATAGATAGATAGGAAGGATAAACACACACACACGTAGACTGGCTCCAAGACATTAGACACACATGAGGTTCTAAGAATAGAAAAAAGAGAAAGAATAAAGTTACCTACTCTTGGATAATTAAACAAGCAGGCAATTGCAGATATGAGAAGGAGATGTTTCTTTTAAAAGATTGGTACTGTGTGTGGGCGAAAAGTTGTTTTTAAGCAAATCTTTCCAGAAAATTCTTCCAATGCTTTTTAGCCATTGGGAAGACCTCAGTCTACCTACTTTGAGCTGTAACATCCCACGGGGATCATCAGTTCAGCAGAGTTAAAGCTGAATCATTTATTAGATGAGAGATCTACAAGGAGAACGCCCAGTGTGAGTCAGAGAGGACTGCTGGTCACTGTGGGTTGCCTGCAGCCTACTGGAAGTTCTTGTGAACACACCCATGTCAGAGTGTGGGAGGGCCAAGACAAAGAGACAGAGGAGAGGGGGGATACTTAAACATCATGATTCAAGTCTATGTTATTATTAAGGGCAAACTTGTTTGTTTTTGCCTTAGGGCTCAGTAATCTTTCCTTCTGCCACAGAGACTGTGATGCTGAATCAGGGATTTAAAGGAAAAAAATTAGGAGCTGCTTCTCCCTGAGGTTCTACCTCAGGACAAGGACAGAAGTCTTTCTGTTTCCTTCCTGTTTAATCATAGCTCCTGGGTAAGGAGATCTGCCCCCAACACTGACAACATTTCACCCTGAGGTGTTCTGAGACGTTTGTTGCGTAAGGCATTAGACTCTCTTCCTGAGAGACTCCACTGAATTAAAAAATAATCTGCATTTTTAGCCAGTATGGAAAGCACTGGAGAAAATTCAAGACAGGCAAAAATGCAATCATGAATTTAAATGATTCACAAAAGATACATTTTAAAACAATATCAAGAAAGACAGTTTTCCTTGACTGAAAATAGGGAATTTTTCCTTGTTGAATATCGAATATTGCAAGTAAATATTGCACCTATTTAAAAGAAATATTTTATTTCTTTTAAAAAATTGTAACATAGAAGAATACAAGCAGAAACAAGTAGATAAGATTTTGGTAAAATAAAAGTTTTTAATTTAGAAAATGGTAAATAAATCTGGAACAGGCTTTCTGTTCCAGAAAAACACTCAAAACTTTTGTGTTAAAACATTGACTGCCTTCTCTTTCACACCCAGTGCCCAAAGGCCATTCCTCTATATGCACATAAAAAGAGCAGGTGAAGGAACTTTTCTACAGAGTCAATCTAATAGTATCTGTCTAGATTCCCTTGTTAGGGTCAGTTCATTTAATTTTAAAATAAAAAAAATTCAAATTTAATGTGATTTGGATTACTGTGATATTTTGAAATTACTTACTAGTGGTTTTAATTAAATATTTTATTTCATGGAATAAAAATTTATGTAAATATTTATATATATATAAATATCTGATACTTGAAAAATACATATATTTCTAACAAAGTATAATAGTAGTACATATAAATGACAATTAAATTAAACCTTAAGATTACTGGTTCTTGTCCTAGAAGATCTGTACCTTCTCCTTACCATTCAGTTTGGTTTGATTTGGTTTGCTTTGCTTTGATTTGGTATTGGGGATTTAAACAAGGGATGCTTTACCATTGAGCTATATCACTAACATTTCTCATTTTTTTATTTTGAGACAGGGTCTCACTAAGTTACTTAGGGCCTCACTAAGTTGCTGAGGCTGGACTTGAACTTGTAAATCCTCCTGCTTCAGCCTTCCAATTCATTGGACTTACAGGCATACGCCACTGTGCATACCTTTATAATTCAGTTGTGAGTTTCTGTTAAGGATATCCAATGTCCCAAGTAGGGCGTACAACTTGGAACTACTTCTCAGATGGTGTTGCATCTTTGCCTGCAGTCCTTGATTACAATCCACACATTTCCAAGGGACACTGAACTGCAGTGTCAGTCCCGTCTCCCAGCAGGTCTCATGCTTCATCACATTAGCAAGAACAAACATTACCTGTAAAAAAGTTTGGTTGTTCTCCATGGTCTTACTTACCCAAATCAACCAAGACTAGAAGTTCATTGAAGAATGGTAATAGTTTTGCATATAATGTTAGTAGATCAATCCTATCATTAAGATCCATTCACTGAAATGGAGAATATTTTAATCATCAAAATTCTAGGGCATCTGGCTCAGGTTGATAGCTGTGAAAGACAAATGGGCCACTTTTTCCAGAAGATTCTAACAAGTTCTTCTGTCACTAACAAGGGCTTTTGGAGGTGTGAGGGTGTGAGTGAATTGAATTATCAAAACTGTAGGAGAGGATTCATTCTGTATTTGAGGATTCCTCTTCTCTGCCATTTTGAATCTTCAAAATGCTTATGAATCTGATGTTTAAGAGATGATGGAGGTGAAGTCTGACATCTCAGTGTGATATTGGGTGGAGACACACAGTATACAATGTTTGTGGAGACAAAGAAAACCAAGAGGAAGAGACAAGTGGAAATTATGGCATATGGACCAGAGCCTTGACCCACAGCCCAGAGCCATGGGACTGGATTAGGATACTCTTTTTTTTTTTTTTTTTGGAACCAGGGATTGAACTCAGGGACACTCAGCCACTGAGCCACATCCCCAGCCCTATTTTGTATTTTATTTAGAGACGGGTCTCACTGAGTTGCTTAGGGCCTCACTAAGTTGCTGAGGCTGGCTTTGAACTTGCGATCCTCCTGGCTCAGCCTCCCAAATCGCTTGGATTACAGGCATGCACCATTGCACCCGGCTTGGATTAGGATACTCTTAACCTCAGTCATCATGGGAAAGGGTGACTCCTCCTATGGCACAGGCTAGTATCAAGATTATTGAGATAACATACTTTTCCTTTAAGGCTGATGCCAGTTCTATCCATAACCCAGAATTGCAAAGGGTTTCATGCATATTTTTCAATATGATTTAAAATAATACACATAGATATTTCTTCCTTCAGAGTTAAGAGGTAACAATAAGTCCTTCTCAATCAAGAACCAAGGAAAAAAATCTTATGTCTCTGCTGCTGATGAGTAACTACTTCATTATACAATATCCTTTCAAAAGTTCAGCACTCCTAATGTACCCCTTAGAGTCCAGTGACCAAGAGCACCCTAGAGGTTTGGATCAGAGAAGTTACCATCTAGGTCCCTATTCTACCTTTAACTATATCTCCTGTTACATATGTCTTTAAATTATGCAGAGGTACAGCTTCATTAAAAGACAACACTTTAAAAACTTGCTTTAATTAAAACAAATATATATATATGTATATAAAGGTAGTTCACTCAGAAGATTTAGTGGACAAAATGAATTAAGAGTTTTTTTTTTTCTAGCAGTGTAATTTTCCAAGCAAACACACTTCATTGAGGTTGAGTTTTCTCCCTTTAATTAAAAGTGAAAATTGATCTTCCCTTAAGGAGATCTCAGATAACATACTTGGTTGACATTTTGCTTGACATGAAGCTGTTGACAACCATTCATATCTACTGTCTCTGGTATTCTGACCTGCCATGTAGTTTTATGAAAGGCTCTAAAGTTACCACAAGTAAATACAGATGTTCTCACTTACTTTGCATCTGCTACAGCCATCAGCTTATTTCTTGCACTACCCTTAAATTATTCCCTAAGGTCACAAAAACATCAGACACATTTTTATTCAATAGTATGACTGAAATAAGGAAATGTTTTAGGAAAAATTAGTAGGGATGGTGGGGAGGAGACTCTTGCTTTTAATCACTAATTAGAGTGGTCTATAAACATGAACCACTTAATGACTTCATGGAATTTTAAATTTTGGCTCCAACAAACACCTGGGAAAAAAAGGCCTTGCTTTAATATAACAAAAAATAATGGCTTTCTTATAATCATTAAAGGACAACCTGATAAATTAGATATAGCAAATAAGTCATGCAACTATAATTTAATGTTAAGCAAATGAATATGTCCTGTGCCATTTTAAAGAAAATCAAAATCTCATCATAATAAACAGAATCACTAACTGCAAATTAGAATATCAGAAAGTTTTCTACAGGGCGTGCTTTCTCATAGATCATTTCTATTAGAAAGAAAGATACTAATTTGACAAGAGTTCAAGTCTTTATTACTTTCTCATATGTAAAATTCCTCTTGATGTCATCTGGGAGTTCCCAGGTTAATGAAACAAGTCTAGAAAATGGCTATTGTGAAGTTGAGGGTTTGGATTAAAGTTTCTAATGTTCTGTCAGCATAGAGAATAGTCTGATGCAGGTAAATATTTTATAACCCTGATGAAATGGGACAGGAACTAAAGATGTTCTTCTGGAAGACTACTGATAAATACAGAAGGTCTTAATATGCTAAATACTATCATAACTATATTTGATCATTTTTCGTAGATACCAATTTTTGTCTCTGTGTTAAGACCTTACATTTTGACTAAATGAAAGAAGTCACATGCTAAAAATATGCTTTGCCTATTATAACTTGCAGATGATATATCATTATCAACCAGTTAACCCTACAGTTGTGTAAATTAAATTTTAAATTAATGGTGGTGAACCAAAGATATTATCCATAAGGACTCCATTTCCATTTGAAATACTATAATAGCCTTACAGGTAGATGGAGAAAAAAACCCAAGGCGTTCATGGACCTAAGAGAGGGAAATGGTTGACTGCAGTGAGGGGAGATTGAATAATTGATCTAAGGAGTGAAGATGATGCTCTCTTCCTGTCCTCAGAAAACCACACACTAAGGAGTTGCTTAGCTGGAAAAAAATCCCAAACTGGGCACAGTTGGAAGATGATATTCAAGGTGCCATCAGAACACCCACATGAAACATTAGATTCCTTTGGATGAATAATTTTGTTTGTGTGTTTCAGAAGCCAAGGGCATTTGTAGAGTTCTCAGCTACAGCTCAGTAGTGGCCTAGAATGAGCACGTGAGGCCCTTCTTTCACTGTTTCTTGGGGAGGTGGACTTGTGTACTTTATTTTCCCTTTCCAATTTCCAATTTTCTCCTCTGTATAAAAGAGATAATAAATAGCCTAAAAGTTGAATTCGTAATGACATAATCTGTATTAAAAAGTCAATACATACTGAGCTTGAAATAAATGGCATTTTCATTTTCTTCCAAAGTACACCTAAAAAAAAAAAAAAAGATAATCTGATGTTAAGGAATGCAAAATCAAACCTAATACTAAAGCTCTTTAAAACCATATTTTATCAATAGAGCCCCTCTCAAGTTAGATGCATAGGAAGTGTAATCACATGAAGCCAGCATTCCCTCTAATCACCCTACATAAATAGAAAACACACCACAAACAGGATGAGTGGCTGGATGGAGCAGAGCTTCGTGATGCTGATGCTAAGTACTGATACTCCACATCGCAAGAGGAAACGTTCCTTCTATTCAGGATTTCATGTTTAAAACATAAGAACCAAATAAGGATCTCACAGCAATACCGCAGAGACTGATGCCAGATATTCTGCTCCTCCATTTTCGTTTTATTGGGTGAGAGAGGAGAGAGAGAGAGGAAGTGCAAGACAATATAAAGCAGCCTACAGTACTATTCTGGTCTTTTAACTGGCATGAAAAATCCAAATATACAATAGAGGAATGGGGTTAAAAGGCATGGAGTTGTTTATTCTAACAAATACATATTAATGATTACCAGCTGAGAAAGAAAAATGGGAACATTCTTATTCCACCCTGACAGTCACAAAGAATAATATATGAAATGGTATAAAATGATTCCACCTTGTTTGTGAAGCAAATTGTTCCCTGCGAACCCTTCCTCATTGACAGCCAGTCCCTGTAGGAACTGAATACCAACTACATTTTGCCAGCTCTCTGATCATTTTTTTTCTTCACACAGTATCTTTTAAACAAAAACAGAATGGATCTTGGTTCCAGCATAGCAAGTTTGCACATCTATGAGTTACGCCTTTTTACACATTTCCAAGGCTTCAGCTGATTCCAGGAGTTGTGATTGTTACTAAATACATGGTTGAAAAATGTAAAGCAATGGTGCATGCTGAAAGTTAAACCACCAAGAAAATTAGAGGACTGTTTATATGTAACATCATGGCTCTCGACATTGAAAATGGATGTAAACTTTAAATTTCTGGCAATATTTAGTTTTTCTGGACCAATTTTGAATAATTTTTAACAAATGTTAGTTTCTTAATCTAAATCCTTTTCTTTATGCAAAATTAAAAGAGGTTCTGCTCATCTCTTTCTTCAAGAAAAAAAAAATCCCTTGAGTCTGGAAATAACAAGTTTTCTTCTAACATTTTGAGTAAGAAGTACACTGACATGGGACTTTTTACCATTATGCCTCTTTATTCAGTTATAGTGTAAGAAAACTACATATGCAGTTATGATCTTGAACTTATAGGTATAGACATAGTTTGTACTAAGACTAGAAGGAATATTGCAAATTAGCTCCAAGATATTACTCATTAGTGTATTGTAAGAGTCATTATATCATCTATCCATCATCTTATTAAATATATTTTCACTGAATTTTAATAGCATTCACCACATAGTTATGATAATGGGTAATAACCTATTTAATTATTTGTTTTATTTGAAATTTAAATTAAATACCAGTGACGCTTTGTTGCAAGTAGGAAATATTTCACAACTCCTTAAATTTGCGTCAGCACTACAAAATTAAAACCTCTCTCTTGAAAATTCATTATTAAGAAAAGTGCACTGTAATTCCTACTCCAAAGATAAAAGTGTATCTGCTCTTTTCATACCTTCAAATGACAACTAATATAATGTGGATTTTATAAAGTAGTTATTTCCTTTGAATTGTTATGATTACAGAGTATACAAGGCTGATCTAATGACAGTATCATACAACTCACTTCTATTTCTCACAATAGAAAACAAAGTTCTGCAGTATGTTTCTGAAGGACATAGAATTGGAGCAAGGGCATTCATGTGCATGGAGCCTTTCAAGCTTCTTACTGTGTGTTCCACAATGGAGGTAGGAGGAGTGGGAAGGGTGGGGCAATCCTTAATTGGGCAAGGTATTTGGAATACTAAAGAACATTTGGCATCCTGAAACCATTTACTGTTTGCAAATAGTGCCCTCCAGACTCTTGCAAAACAATCTGCCTTCTCCCCGTCTACACCCACCCAGACATCTAGGGATCATTGTAAACTTATCTTGTATTTTATCAGTGCACTTGAAAGTAGCCTTTCTGACTATACATAGTCATAGTTTGTGTTCCAATTATAATTATGCAACCAAGCTGCTGAATGTGTTTGCCATCTGTGCCTTTGTTTATCAATATAAATAGGTACTATTGGTGCAGTCCCCTATTCTATTTTCACAGATTCGAAGTTTTAAAAGTTTATATGATTTTTATAAACACATCCCTATGCATAAAGTTCATAGTTCATCATTAAGATAAAATTCTGGTATGGATAATCAATAACATCAGTAATAATTGGTTACTTATTGTGATGGCTAATCTGGTCAACTTGATTGGATTAAACAAATATCTAAGAGTAGGACACTTTTAGATATCAGTGTTTCCAGAAATAATTGGCATGTGGGACAGGAAACTGAGGGAGACCTGTCCTGAATGTGAATGGCGCAGGCCAATAAGTTGGGGATGTGAAAGGAACAAAATGTGAAGAATGAAGAAGCCAATGAGAAACAAAACACCATTTTTCTTGAGCAGGTGGCTTCCATTGCTGCTGAGATCACCTGAGGACATAGGACTCCAGCTTCTTCACTCTTAGAAAGCAAACTCTGACCAGTGATTCTTCAGAGAGTTTTCAGGCCTTCTGTCCCAGACTGGGTATGCATCATTGATCTCCCTCTCCCCTCTCCATCTTTCCTCTTCCACTTTCTTCCCTCCTCCTCCTCCTCCCCCTCCTCTCCCTCCCCCTCCCCCTCTTCCTCCTCCTCCTTCTCCTTCTCTTTCTCTCTTAGGTTCTAGAGGAAAAGAATTGTTCCTGAAGGTTTACAGTTTCTGAAAGAATACCAACATTCACCTGTGCTCCTCGCTGTCCTTAGAGAAGCTAGAAATTTCTGACCTGCTACCAAAGTCAACTGTTTCATCACTTTCAACTCTGAATCATTGTCCTACTCATTGACCAGACAGAATTCTAGAAGTACTAGAATTCTAGAAGTCCTGTAAGAGCTAGGAGACAGCAAAGATCTCTCCTTGAAATGGAAACTTCTTCACAAACAAATTGATATAGTAGGGGTGACAAATAAATTGAATTATTAAATAATCCACTGGGAAGAAAACTGAGGTTTGACAATCATAACAAAGTGCAATAACCAGAAATGCAATTAGGAAGGAGGATTTGAAAAGGATTGGAGTTTCCACCAGACTTTCTATCTGGGATCACCCAGCCACCACCTAGAGGTTGAGATAGGAGGTCTGTCATGAGAATTCTAGAATGGCCCCTGTTAGAGATGGGTAGAAGAGACTCTACACAAAGACAGTGTTCCTCGACTTTTATTAGAATATTATCTACAGCCGAAAAACTTGGCCATGGCCAGTGAGTGAGAGTGCCAATTAAAAATGCACACAATGGGGCCTCAGATTCTGAAGATGTGCTCCAAAGCTAACATTACAACAAGGACTCCTGGAGAGCTTCTTTTGTACTAGGGTTGAAAAGAGCTGCACTGTGATTGTGAATATATAAACTGTTTGTAATTTATTTAGAATTATGATTTTTGTTTTCTTTCCATCCCACATTTTGTCTCATAATTATTTGCATAAAAGTGATATGATTATAGGAATATTTTCTGTTACCTTGTTCATCCCATCCCTGTCCCCACCTGCTCCAGTTCTGGGGCTCTAACCCAGAGCCTCCTGCACCTAAGCAAGTACTTTAGCACAGTTACACCCCCAGCTCTCTATTGCTAGTCTTAAAGGAAAAATGCCTCATAAAACAGAGATGGGCATCTTGAAAAAGGAAATGTCTAAATCCCCCAAAAACTTTTAAGAGGAAAAGGAGGCATCAGTGGGTCCAAGAAGGGGATCTGGGGACCTCATAAGAGAACACAGCCAGCAGCTATGACACTCAGTAACTTGTTTTAGTACAGGATGAAATGAAGTAGAACAAAAACTGCTACTTTGTCCTGTTCTCTCCTTATATAGGGCTTTCCACAGCTGGGAAGTTAAGGCATAATAATTTCAGTTACTCTGTATCATTTGTAGATTCCTACAAGAATTGAGTAGCAGTTAGGGAATGAGTAAGAAAATTTAGAAAAATATGTCAGACTTGGGCAACATGATGAATTGAAATTACAATAGCTTTGCAATCTGCACCTTTTCAGAAACAGGTGAAAAAACTCTCTAAACCTCAAGCTTCTTGATTTTAAAGTTAGGGATTTCCTGGAGACCATGTCCAGTTCTCCTGGGTATGTGGCTTGCTGTCCAAGAGGGTTCAATTCGTCACTCTCCTCCCTCCAACCCAAAGGAGGCTCATGATGCATATGTTCATTATCAACAAAAATGTGGAGTTCACAGGACACGTGAATAGGAAGGACCCTCCCCCAAAGAAAGAGCGCTTATAGGAAAAAGAAGAAAATCCATAGAACTACTTGAGTTCAGTCTCTCTCCTTTCCGATCTTTCTTTGCTTGTTGTTTGGTTCCTTCCCCTACCTTGTTCTTCATTTCAGTACAGCTGGCTTGGTTGGACCAGATCCCAAGGTGGCCTTTATCTAAAGTGACTTTTTTAGACCAATCTGGAAAAGAAGCAAATGAAGTTCAAGTCAGCCTCCCACTTGACATTGAGCTAAATTATCTTCTCAGATAGTTCACTAACTCAACATGAGAACCAAATTAGGATTTGAGGGTAACGTTCTTAGCTAATGATTAAAAGTGTTTTTTCCTTGAATCTCCACCATACAATTTAGTAATCTGTTCAGAAAGGAGACCTAGTGGTACTGGATTAATGAGAATACAATGACCATTTCTCACTTCTTTTATGATTAAGAATTATACTAAGTTTAAAATTTAGTTACCAAAATTACAATGATGTTCTCTTTAGATTGTCTTGTAATTAACCAGATGTTAGTGTAACTTCCACTTCCCCAACTTGGCAGATGAGAGTCATTATTTTAGAATGAAATTATAAAAGATCAGATAACTTTTGTTCCAATTTAGCACACAGACAGAAAGGGTGTTGCTTTCCACATGAAAGCCAGGTGGAAACTTCAGGAATAATGTGCAATGAGCATTTAGTATAGAGTCTCACCCTGGTGCTGCTCTTGCCATCTAATTCTATATGCTTTTCCTTAGAGATTTTTGTATTTAATTTCAGTGATTTCATAAACTATGGTAGAACTTTCCATAGAAAAATATTTTTTCCTTTTCAAAAAGGACAACGTAAGTGGCAAATAAATTAAATGCATCTTAAAGTTCTAAAAAGGTTCTAAAATATTTGACATTTTTGTTGACTTCAAAATTAAGATAAATTTGCAAAATTAAAATAAATGACTATGTGAAATTTATATTTGCATAATTAAGAGAGAACTGGTAGCATATACTGAAAAAAAATTTGCTTCAAAAACAAACAAATAGGGCTTAGGGTATAAGTCTGTGGCAAAGCACTGGCCTTGCATGCCTGAGGACCAGGTTCCATTCCCAGTATCACATATGTAAACAAAACTCATTCATTAAATAAACTAGAAAAATAAAGTCTTCTGTTAAACTTAAACCTTAAAAAAAAAGTTTATCAAAGCCAAATATTGTTTCAAGTTGAGAATTACATTATGTCAGCCAGGCACAGTGGTACATGCCTATAATCTCAGCTGTTTGGGAGGCTGAGGCAGAGAAATCCAAGTTCAAGACTGGTTTTGGCAATTTAACAAGACCCTGTGGCAAAATAGAGTAAAATAATGGGTTTGGTAAAAATCACAGTGGTACAGCATCAGCCTAGAATGCATGAGCCTCCAAGTTCATTCCCCAGCACAGAAAATAATCAAATAATAAATAAAAGATGGAATGGCATTATGTCTGTAACCTCAGGGAAGGAAAAAGTATTTTTCAAGAAATCAGAAGGAATAAACAGCTTAACTAGGCAGACCTTTCTATTCCTGTTGTTTGTTTGTTTGTTTTAGTACTCCCAAATGCCTTAGTGTTGAAATAACTTCTTGCCCTTTGATGAAGAACAAGGCAGAGGAGAAGAAAGAGAAATTCTTTTTTTAATCCAAACAATGTAAAACATAATTACTTAAACCCAATTTATATACTAGATAAGTATAAAACCAGGGACTCTGATAATAACTGATTTTCAGAATAGTCTACTGAGTGACACAGAAATAATTCCAAGAACTACTCCTATGAAATAAGTACATGGTATAGAAATAAAATTAAGGCCATGAATTCAATGGTCTATATATAGAATAAAGTTATCAATTAGGGAACTATGGAATAAATTTTTAATTAAGGAATAATCATCACTAATTCAGATAGTTTTCATTTTCAAAATACAGAACTTCTTATTGTACTAAATGTGATAATTTATAAAATTTTGATTTATAAATCTTTATCCTATATAATTTCTAGCAATTTATGACTACATCTATAAAAATGAAAATCTCTATTATTGCATGCAACCACCATAGAACCCAGCAATTGCACTGGGTTTCCCAGAGAAATAAGATTTATAGTTCCACAAAAACCTATAGGCAAGTGTTCATTGCAGTTTTATTCATAATAGCCCCAAACTGGCAATGGCAAAAATGTTCTTCAATGGGTAAGTGGTTAAAAAAAGGAAAGAATGAAAAAGAAAAGAAACCTGTGGTACAACCACACCATGGAATGCTTCTCTGCAATTAAAATGAAAGAACTATTGAAACACTAAGGCATGAATTGTCAGAGAAATATGCAGAGTGAACAAAGCCAATTCCAAAGGGTGTCAGAAAGGTTACATACTACATTTATGTAATGTTCTTGATAATTGCAAAATTATAGAATTGGCAAAGGAATTGGTGGTTTCTAGGAGTGCTGTAGTTTGGATCTGGAGCATTCCTCAAAGGCCCATGTGTTACAGGCTTGGTCTTCAGGTTGATTCTGTTGGGAGGTGGTGGAATCTTAAGAGGTGAGGCCTAGAGGAAGGACTTCTGGTCATGGAAGATGGTGCCCTTGAAGGGGGATTGTGGGAGACCAGTCTCTTGTCTCTTCTTTCCTGTATTGGAATCCATTGTCCCCCTGAGTCAAAGAGCAATGTGTTCACCTAATCATGGACTAGAACCTCCAAAACTATAAACCAAAAGAATTCTTTTCTCTTTATAAGGTGATTTTCTCAGGTACTTGTTTTATAGTTCAGAGACTGATAGGAAGGAGGGAAGTGCATGCTGCTATGGAAGGACCGCTGGAGGAATCTTTGTGGGATGAGAATGTGCTCTGTCTTGTCTGTATTGGTTTTGGTTTCCTAATTGTGTGAGGTACAATAGTTATACAAAGTGGCATGATTGGGGGAAACTGGGTAAAGGGTACAGGAGCTCTTCCTATCACTTCTTACAACTCCTTGTGCTCTTACAATCATCTCAAAATAAAAAGCTTAATTCTAACAAAGTATTCATAAAGCCTTAAATAAGTAAACATAGGAAAAATAGTATTTCCTAAATGAATTCCCAAGGGATTAGACCATGTAAAGTATTATCATTAAATCATAAGGAATCAACTGTTAGATGAACAGGTGTATAGAATTATTACATAATGAGTGTTAATGCTAGTTGATTTTCTGAGTATTTCTGTGGGGCCAGACTAAAATAGAGAATTGCTGCCATTATTAAGAATTAATAAATATTTTAAATGAAAGCAAACTAAAGCCACACAGTACTTTTCTAAATAGCTCTCTAACAGATGAAATATTTCCTAAAATTGAATGTCATATTAAATGTGAGTATATTGGATGTATCACCATATCAATAACTCTGTTCATGTATGACATTGCAAATTTGATATTCAATTGAGAAGTCACACTTACCAATAGAAGTGTCAAAACCATTCTTCTTTTCCATAACATATGGCACAGGATATGAATTAAGCACAATATAAGTTGGCATCTAAGAACAAATAGAACACAGGGACCAAGACGTGAAATCTTTCAGCTCCATGAACTTAATACAAGTCTCAGGACTTCACAAAAAAAGAATTCTGAAGCAAAGGTTATACAATACAGAAATGATCAAGGGAAAAAACCTTCTGAGACAGGTCACTATGAAAGTCTCTTTTTAAGTGAACTGGAACGATACACAAGGAGACACTGAGCCTTAAGAAATTTGATTAAAGTCAATGACCTAGCTCACACAAATAGGGGGAAAATTCGATCATATAGGTTGAGAGCAATGTAGACCAACTCAGAGCAAAGCATATCCTCCAACAAACCTAACAACTATTTTTATCATTCCTTAATAAAGAGTAACTGAAAATTTATATGCAAATTTCATGAATGTCATGTATCATTTTATATAAATCATGCAGAAATTTTTCAGTTTTATAGTAACTGGATAGAATATGTCTTATTTCTAAAATTGAGATTTTTTTCAGAGCTCAAGTTCTATATAATGTTCAAGAAAATGAAAAACAGTCCTGATACTGTTTGTGATTAGACATCTGTAGCACAGAATCCCAAACAGAAAATGCAGTTAAGATCCTTGTACCCAGAGAGGACAAATGCAATAGAGTAGCAATCCCTACAGAAGGTTGCTTCATAAGACCTACTGACATGTCTTTATTCCACATTTGACACTACTGAGGTAGGAAAACACACTGATGGAAGTATTATCTTACTTTCAAGAAATATTTATTTAGATTTCTTGGATGGAATATGTATGACCATTATAAATTAAATTTTATAATATAATCATGAAGTACCTTTGAAGTATTTTAAGAATTAAATCAAGTTCCCATGTAATACCTTTCCTTCAATGCATTGTCATTTAGAATTCATACTTCCAAAATGAAATTCGTCCCATGCATCAAACAATGACACTTAGGTAGAATCATACTTTATGATGTGCCTGTGGATGGTAGTGAAAAAGAAGACAAGTTGCATGTCAATTAGTATGTAACATGCAAACAATCACTTCAAAAACATACTACGTTAGATCCACTTATGAGCATAGTAGGAAACAAAACAACATAATTCGTAAACAGTGAGATGATACTCTCCATCTTTCAAAATAAGTTTTATGAAAAGAATGGTTGATCCTACATTTAGTTTTTCAGTTCCAGAAAAAGAGCAGGAATAAGCCTAAAAAATTTTTTTTAAAGTAGGAACAGGCTTAAATTGAAGTAAAATATTTAAAAGTCTCACATGTTCTAATTGTAGCCCATATGACAAAAACAGTGTTACGTGGTTAGCAAAATAGTCAATCTGAGATTAGGCTAAAGCATTGGGGAAAACCCAGACAGAGAGAATATTAGCATTAGATTCGTAAGTGCACATTATTCTGTACTGACATAACCTGATGGAGATTTAATTTTAGGAGAAAAACGAGAAAACTAAAGGACCTTAAAAATGAAGGATTCCAAAACACAATGCATGGAACATGATCAAAGGAACTAGGGTGCTGCTCTAGGAAAGAGATGACATAAGAAGAAGACCTTTGGGCTTCAAGTACCTGAATGTCTCTCATGTGTGGAAGGACTTATATCCAGTGCTTCCCGCAGAAGAAATAGGCTTGCTTGTATGTTTGTTTTGGTAAGTTCTTAGTTACTGTGGTTTGTTAGTCAGTTTTGCATCACTATAACAAATACCTGCAATAAATCAATTTAAAAAAAGAAAAGGTTTGTTATGTTTCAGTTTTTAAATGTTTCAACCCATGATCGGTTGGCCCTGTTGCTCTTGGACCTATAGCAAAGCCTCCCATTATGGCATAGAACATGTGGGAGAGCAAAACACTCACCTTATGGCTAATAACAAGAACAACAAAACAAAAAAGAAAAATAGGAAGGGGTGAAGGTCCAACAATCCCCTTCAAGGTCACTCCTTGATGACCTAGCTTCTTCCTGCTAGGCTCCACCTCTTAAAGGTTCCACTACCCCCCAGTGCAGCACGATGGAGATTAAGCCTTTACCACATGGGCCTTTGAGGGACACTTGTAATCTAAGCTGTAGCACATAGCCTCAAGCAAAGCATAAATAATCATTTAAAGAATATATCATACAATGTATTCAAACATTAGATAAATAGTCACATTATAAGAAAGTAAGGGACCTAATCATTCTTAATAAATATTACATAAATGTCTGGTAATTACCCCTTCAAGGACTTTATTCCCTGCTACTGTCTGTGCCCCCAGAACATAATACCCATTAGAGTGGAGTTTTGCTATCCTATTCTCCGCTGTACTCCCATGGTGAGGAAATATGAGGCATTTAATGAATGCGGCTGAAGGAATGATGGCATTTCGTTTACCTGTCAAATAACACCAGGAAGTAAGAAGTGCTAGACCCATTTCACAAATGCTATGAATTCTATTTACTAAGGATTAATAACTTGCCTAATTTTCCAACTAGAGCCAGCCTTGACCCCCAATCCTATGCTTTTACAGTTCCTTTGAAATCTTCAAGAAGGAGAAAAGAAAAAAAGCAAAGAGAAACACAGGTAAGTGACACTGGTGTATAGCTGCATCGAAGATTCCTTGCTACTTCCCGGTGTCACTTGTTGCCATGGTTTCTTTTATCAGCACTTCCACCAATGACAATTTAGCTGTCGACCTAGCTACCGAACTAAAAATAGGTGACATTTTCAAATAAATTATAGCTACATGGGTGATCTATTTATACCTTCAGTTATATTTCTCTATTGCTCTCGATTTTGATGTGCCAAAATGAGAATTAAAATAAGATTCTTCTCGGAAGTGTACATGCTGTTAGAAAATACGAAAATTTCATTAATACTGGCATTCAATACAATATTTTGTGAATAATATGCAGATTTGAATGTAGATTTAGCTCATGCAAAACACTTAATACAGTAATACAGATTTCTAGTTTTATAGGAAAAAGGTGAAAGCAAGGTATCCCTTTTATTTGTTTTGTTTTCACTCATATAGGGCCTTAATTCAGTGGTTGAGAACCTTCAAATCAAGTCACATAGTATAAAACCTTACAAAAATAGTAAGATATTTAAGGAAATAAAAGATAGGGTAAGCATCTATATTTTTGGAAATGTTTTGTTAATTTTCTAAAAACATAAAGGAACTTCAACTCCAGTGAGCATTAGATATAGAAGAAAACAAAATCATGAACTTCAACTTTGCAAAATTACTATTTTATAATTGTGGAAAGATGAGGCCCAAGGACTTTAGTAATCTGAATTGCAGAGCAAATGAGTGGCAACTTAGATCATTTATTATATTTAATACACTAAAGAAAGGAGAGGGAGAGAGATTTGGAATCAATAACCTCTCAAAACATAATCCATGACAAATAAGTGTTTAGAAATGGACTTTTCACATTTAAGCCAACAAATAGATACCAATAGAGATAAAAATATAATTTCAACAACTATCAGATATTTGCATTTTGATACATTTCATATACTTAATTAGCTTCTATGTTTGACATAACTTCTATATTTAGAAAGATGATATGTTAGTGGAAAACATATCTATCACTCATGTGCTTGAACTGAATATCTCTCATTCTCCCCACACCACTACCCTGCACAATCTTTCCCTTTCTCTCTCTCTCCCCCTCTCATGCACGCACTCCCAGCATATGCACAAGGACACATGACAAAAGAAGTGCAGAGTTGGGCATTATTAATTTTTAATGACAAATGGGAGCACAGAGGTCTTTGATGTTTGTATGCCATCCACATGACCAAGTAGTATTAATATAGTTCAGGAAAATAAAGCAAATCAAAGTGAAGCATTTTTAATTAGTGGTTTAGCTATGAGATTAATGATGCCTTTTTTAAAAAAATGTCTGTACCAGTAAATGAAAAACTCATTATTTCTAAAAGCTGTTTTCTACTTAATGACTTCTTCTAATAGGCTGATAAATTGAGCAACAACGTATGAAACCTATTAGCGTAAACATTTTCACAGGGAACTAAATTTAATGTTATGTTGCAGGTTGTTGATCAACTAATCTGAAAGTAATGAAAGAATAGCATCATATGAACCCTTCTGTTAAAATGGCATGCAGCTAGCTTTGAAGCAGCATATCAGGAGACTCTTACTTGTATAAGAAAATAACCTATGCTAAACCAGAAAGCACATTACAAAAGAGATTAAATTAATCCCTGAAAAAATATTTGGTTTGTGTTAATATACTTTATTCATCTGGTGTCATTTATTTCAACTTTATTTGACGTGTCCATGCAATGAATTTATTCTAGGACAGGAGGCCAAATTGATGTTGAAATATCTGTTTAATTCATAAAAACATCTACAGAATTCAAAGGCAAGGACCTCTTCTCATCAGTGAAAAAATAACTCCATCAGTTAAATGTCCTAAACAAATAATGGGTCCCAGAATTTTGTGTGACTCTCAGCTTAGCAATTTCACAGATGAATATCCTCAGATGTCACATGAACTTTGAGCCTCAATTGACTCATCTGTACATTTGGACACAATAATTTTACCCATTTTTAAAGGGCGATGGAGAAGTGTGAGCTGATGCATGTAAATCATTAGCATGTATTAGCTTTTATTAATCATCATGATATCATAGAGTATTCCAATAAAATGTGCTGAGTATTTTGTTCTGTTAGTTGTTTGCCACTACTTAATAGGGTTAGAGACCAAGCATGGATTTATGACATTTGCCAGTAAATGAATGTATTGAGAGACTATTATGCTAAGAGAAACAAGTCAATCCCAAAAAATCAAAGGCCAAAAGTTTTTGCTAATATGTGGAAGCTAACCCAGAATAAGAGGGGAAGGGGAAGTAAAGAAGGTAAGTAAATTAGAAGAAGGGGAATGAAGGGAATGGAGCAGGGATAGGATTAGGAAAGACCGTAGAATAAATCTAACATAATTTTTCTATGTACACATAGAAAAATACCTAAGTGAATCCCACCATCATGTCTACCCCCAAGAATAGGATCCTAATAGAATAAGATATATTCCAAGCTTATATAATTTTATCAAAATGGATTCCACTGTCACTTATAACTAAGAAGAACCAAGAAAAAATTGGAAACAAAATCAGAAAAAAAGAAGTTCAGGCATGGTATGCCTGCTTCTTGGAAAACTCGGTCACTTTTCCCTATATGATTTGTATAAATTCCCAAAATAAAATGTAAGTATGACTATAGCCTTCAGAGTTTTCATAGTTGTTCTTTAGTCAACCATAATATACTTGGGTGAGGGCTAATAAAACATGCCTTAAATTTACTTTTTTGAGGGTGGTAAGAGTTTTATTCATTTAGTGTGGGAGAGTATTTATTTATTGATTATATTTTAATACACTGTACAATAGCGGACTTTTCAGTGGACACAGGTATTTGTCAGTTGGAAAAAGATGGAAAGCTCTCAACTCATTCCTCCCCATCCACTGAAATCGTACCTTAAGGTATTAATGCTATTCTTTTTTCAAATGGATTTATGACAACATCAAAGTCAAATTAGACTTGTGGTCTAATGTTGAGTTCACTGTTGCTCTGCATTGACCCTTCTTTCATTCTGCCTCCTATTATAATCATCTTCTCATGTAGATACAAAAAACTGTGATCTGAAATGCCTTCAGGGTGATTTCAAACCCTTGAATGGTTTATGAGGACACTCCCTCCTCTCCCTGGATTGGTAGCTCTGCTGCTCATTCTCTAGCTCATCACCACCCATGTACACCTATGTCTGCCCAGAGGCTTTTTCCCAGCTCTTTTTGTGTCTGTTCGCATCCTCTGGTTCCCACTAAGAAGTTGGTGCTTAGGAGAGACTTTCTCTGACCATACTAACAAAGTATCTAAGTCACCCTCTTCTCTCACTTGGACCAATGCAATAGCTTCAGAACTACTCTCCCTATTTCCCAGTTCATTCTTGAACTGCATCCCTACTATAGCAGTCAATGCTCATTTAAAATATAATTCAAATTTCTCAAAAAAAAAAACATAGAAATGCTCTATGGGTATTTGAAAAAAAAAGTCAACATCAGTAATTATCAGGGAAATTTAAATCAAAACCATAATGAGACATCCTCTCATTCCAGTAAGAATGGTTTTAATAAAAAAAAAAGTAAAACTAACAAGTATTGGTGAGGATGTGGATAAAGCTAACCCTCACACACTGTTGGTGGGATGTAAATTAGTACAGCCAGTATGCAAAACAGTATGGAAGTTCCTCAATAAACTAAGAAAAGAACTACCATATTATCAGACAATCCCCTTACTAGATATTCATCTAAAGAAAAAATCCCCTTACTAGATATTCATCTAAAGACATCAGTATGTAGAAGAGACATGTGCACCCCAAGTTCATTGCATCACCATTCACAAATAGCCAAGTATTGGAAACAGCTTAAATGTCTAACAACTAATGAATGCATAAAGAAAATATAGCAGACATACACAAAGGAATACTAGTAAGCCCTAAAAAAAGAATGGAATCCTGTTATTTGCAACAATGTGGATGGAACTGGAGATCATTATGCTAAGTTGTTATGTTTTAGAAATTAGGTGTCCCCCAAAAGCTTGTGTGTGAGAAAAGGCAAGAAAGTTTATAGATTAAATGATTGGGCTATACAAGGTTTAAATTAATCAGTGTATTAATCCCCTGATAGGGATTAACTGGGCAGTAACTAAATGTAGGGTATGGCTGGAGGAAGTGGGTCAATGGGGGCATGCCTTTGAAGTATATATTATGTCCTTGTTGAGTGAAAGTCTCTCTCTCAGCTTCATGGTGCCATGTCCCCAGTTGCTTTTCTCTGCTGCACATTTCCACCATGATGTTTTGCCTCACCTCAGGCCCTGAGGAGTGGAGTCAACCATCGAGGGACTGAGACTGAAAGTATGAGCCTCCCAATAAACTTTTCCTCCTGTAGTGTTCTTGTCAGATCTTTTAGTCACAGTAGCAAAAAATCTTACTAAAATTTAAGTGAAATTAGCCAGGCACAGAAAGACAAATACTATATGGTCTCACCTGTAGGTAGAAACTAAGAAAGTAGAGCTCATAGAAGCTAAAAGTAGTATGGTTTTTACCAGAGCCTGGGGAGAATAATGGGGGAGGAAGGAATAGCAACTTGATCAGTAAGTTACAGTTAAATAGGAGCAAGAAATCCTCCTGGCTATTGTACAGTAGGACGGCTAGAGATAACAGTAGCATACTGTACCTTTCAAAAAGCTAGAAGAAAGAATTTTGAAAATGTTTACCATAAAGAAATGATAAATGTTTAAGAAATTAAATAGGTTTAACCTGATTTGTTTATATGTTTAACCTGAGTCATTACACAATTTATTCATGTATCAAAACATTACCCATTGCCCCATTAATAAATATGCATATAATTTGAATTTTTAATGAATCAGCCAAAACTAAATTTAGAATATAAAAAGAAAGAAATACAAGTAAAGGGAAGACAGTGGTAGCTTCAAGGTGTCTCACAAAAACACATCTGATAAAGGAGCAAGCGAAGAAAAGCCCACAGATGGACAACATCTAAGGAAAAAAACAGGTAGCACGTCTCTAAAGAACCCAATGCACACTGAGAAGGTGTCCGACCACCAAGAGCAGCATGCTGCCTTCATTATTATCAACTATGCAGAAAACAGTGGTGGTAAGGCAAATGTACCTCTAAGAGTTCTAAGACCGAAGGGGAAAAATCACAAGTAGGTAGTCATCCTTGAGTTTAGCTGTCTAATCTTCATGTAGTGGAGAGAGTGAAATGGGTTAATCTGAAAACTTCAGCCAAATTTGCACCCACCCTTTATTTGCGGGTAAATTCAAGGGAAACTCAAAAAATTTGGAGTCATTTATGCCCTATAATCCAGCAGTCCAAGCAGAGTGCACTCAGGGACAATACCCACTCTCCCAGAAGAGCAAGAGAAAGAACATAAACCAAGATATTAGTGAAGAGAGGAAGTAATTAATGAAAAGTAGTAACTGATGAGTTTGATAACCAGATGGAAATGTAAAATATATACATATAGCTAAAGTCTGGTTCTTTGAAGACAATGATACAAACAAAGTAACAGGGAGCCTAAGTAGGCCAAAAGAAGGAAAACACAAATATACAAAACCAGATGCCTTAAAAAGCTATAAAATTGAGGAAATATATGATTTTCTAGTATACATATTTTAAACACTGTAGTCCACATGGCATAGCTGTGTACACCATTATGTCCCTTATTGCATGCTCATGTGCACACACACATACTAAGGTGCAATCTTGCAAGGTAACTTGTATCTTTCACAACCTTTTCAGTAATGCATGCTTCAGCAAGTAGAAAAATCAAACAATAAGTTCTGGAGTTATGCAGGAAATTTGTCATCCTATAAAAGCAAAAGAATCTGCTTAACTGTTGGAACCTTAAACAGAAATTTCTCCAAATGCTTTAAGTGCCTCATCTCTTTACCACATAATAAAAAGGAAACTCATCTTTTGCAGAGAAACTGCAGCCAGGAAGACATCACAAAGAGGAAACTACTTAGGGATGCACAGAGAGAAAGCTGTAGTGGTCTCATAATCATAGAATTTTATAAGCAAGAGAGCAAAATAAATCTCCCATAATCAGGGGGTAAAGAAGCAGTATTAAAGACTGTATGAATCAGACTGCATTATCAATACCAAATTCCATGGTGTATTTTAAAAGCTTTGAATTAAAGTTGGTCTGGTTGATGGGAAACATGGATCCACCATGGAGGATATACAAGGATTTGTTAGAAGCAGTAATGAAAAATCCATAGTGGTTCATTCCCTACAGAGGAGGTTAGTGTCAGTTCTTTATGTGCCTTTATTAACTTACTGTTCAGAACCTGGTAGTAGAAAATAAGTATAATTCTCTTTCTAGAGAATAGATTTAGTCACTATCAATGAAGTCATCAATCAGCCCTTATATATGTTTTCTTTAAAAAGCATATTTTCCTCTTGGCATGCCATATGTTGTATTTCTACATGATGAATACTTATTTTGACCTTGAATATAGTGTAGGATAGTATAGTAGTCCTCACTTGCCTGCAGGGGAAACATTCCAATACTCCCAATGAATATCTGAAAGAGCAGAGAGTACTAACCTGTATAAGCTATCTTTTTTCCTATATGTATATAGGAGAGTTTAATTTATAAGTTATATAGAGTAAGAAATCCATAATAACTAATAATAGAATAATTATAGTAATATTATATGAATGTGGTCTCTCTCTCTCTTAAAATATCTTACTGTACTTAACCATACTTTCACCTTTTCACTTAAGTAAGCACTTAACAACTATGCTATGCACATAAGTAAACAACTAGCTTAACTCTGGAAATCATCCTGTGTGATTTACATATTTGATATCCTCTTATAATTTATATTTTCTCTCTATTTTTGTCATAATAGCCCCAATATTAAAATTAGAAAATGTATATTATGCTTATAAATTACAACCTTGTCTCTGGCTGTTGATCATCTTTGTCTAAAGTGTATATAATACATAGGAATGAGTTTAAAAAGTCATTTTTACATTTCTATTTGTTTTGCATATAATTGATTTGTCTATTGAGGGGCCTAGGAATTTTAAATAATGAAAGCCCTATTAGCTGGGTATTGTAATAGAAAACAGGTTAAAATGATCTGCTTATTGCTGTGGTTTGAGTGTGCATAAATTCAGGAGGTGGAGGCTTGATTCACTGGTGTGGCTGTGCTGGGAGGTGGAGCCTGCAGGAGGTGAAGAGTCCTGAGGGTGGAGCCCTCTCAGTGGGTTAATGTCACTGTCACAGGAGTGGGCTAGTTTTCATGAGTGTGTTGTTGTGAAAGCAACCTGTTCTCTCCCTGCATTTTCTTGCTGGTTTGCTCTCACATTTTGCTTTCTACCGTGTTATACATAGAACCTCAAATGTCCTTGGACTTCACAGCCTCCAGAGCCATGAGCTAAACAATTACAAATTACCCAGTTTGTAATATTTTACTAAAAGAACATAAAATGGACTAAGACATTTATCTAATGCCTGCCCAGAATCAATGAATAAAACAAGACCATTAAAGTTAGAAGCAATCATGTGTTGACATAAATCTACACAGTACCTAGTCTGACTCCGGAATAATCTGGACACATGGATTTGCAAAATCATCTTTCTTATATTTTTCATATATGTGTGTTTCTTTCAGTGACAATTTCCCATCCAGGTATGAATACAAGTTCTCTTTGGGTTAAAAAAGCTTATGTTGTATGAATCAACTTTGCATTATTATAACAAAGTTTCTGAGACCATTGACTTATAAAAAGAAAAGAGTTATTTTGGATCATCATTCTGGAGGTTCCAGTTCAAGGTCAGGCGATCCCATAGCTGTGGGCTTCTGGTAAGGGTGACACAAAATGGTAAGTGCACATTGGAACAAACTGCTAATATAATGAGCCAGAAAATAAAGAATAGGGAGAAACTAGGGTCCCTCAGTAACCTTCAAAGGCCTAGTTACTCCCAATAACCTAAAGACCTCCCAATAGACCTCACCTTTCAAAGGATCACAATTCCTACCGGGGGAACTCACCCACATCACAGCAAATGTGGAACATGAAAGAAGCTATTTTGCATTTCGTATTTCCACATATTATTCAATGATGTGCTAAAGTAAAGTAAGGCAGACTATTCAGGGCCATTGGAAAAGGTCATAGGGAGTATTGAAACTAGGTCTTTCAGTGGGTGAGAAGGCTTGGGTTCAACTCCAAATATAGCATGGACAAGTGGAAATTCACAGCCAAGAAGTTACAAAGGAGTCAGTGGATGAAAATTTACTAAGAGGACTCATCAGGGGCAAGGGGGATCCTGGCTAACCAACCTAACAGGATTCTTGGTGAAGTAAGGACAGGGTGATCTGACATCACATGGACATGATGAAGGATGAGGAGCCTGATCAGATATCAAAGATTGTCAGATATCAAGGTTGTGAGGCTCTTGCTGAAATGATTTAGCAAAGTTTTGCCAAATCTGGATTTTACAAGTAAGTTCACAGATGGTCTTGGGAGAAGGTTCAGAAATCTGAATTGGGTAAATGACCAATTTGGGTAAATTGGTTACCCAGTTGTAGATGATGAATGCTCCTGACTTCCTTGCAATTCTGCTTCTCAGTCTGTGTGGCAGGCAGATGGCTGCCTTCAGTACTGTCATTGTGCCATGGTTCACATAGAATATGATAAAGCCAGTATGAGTAAATAGGCTGTCTCCAGCCTGAGGCAGGCCTGACACCTCAGGGGCCATCAGCCCCATCCAGATGCCGTCATTGCTGACATTACTGTCCCTGCATTTCTATAATCTATTTTTTCTTAGTAATCACTGCTAAAGGGCAATACAAGTACAGACAGATATAAAATAATGCTCATAGAAAATAGTTTACTTCCAAACATTTGGATACATGTACATCTTGTATATTAATGTTTGAGAAATAGAGAAAAAAGGAGGAAAAAGAGCAGCATCTATTTTTCTATAAAACAAAATTTTCCATTGTGTCCTCTTGCCTTAGTGTCTCCTGCTGTTTGAATAAGATACAGAAATAGTATGGGAAACAGTAAAGTCAAGGAGAAAAGTGTGCTCATAAAAGATAAATTTTACACATTTATATAAATGCTAATTTATATTACTATTATATTTATAAAATTGTATTTGTAAGACATAAAATTTATCATTATAACTTTGATCAGTTTTATTTTCTCCTTTTACTACCAGCATATTTTGCTCCATTTCTTTCATGCTCCCTTTTATTTCCCCTGGAAATTGAAGATTGTCTAAATTAAGCATTCCCATTCTTTCAGACTTAATGTTTTCTTTGATTTATACTACAAATAAATGTTGAACCAAAGTAGTTTATGACCTGTTTTAAATACCAGAGTATCAGAGACTTCTGATGAAAAGTGACCCTTCTAGTACTCCCCAATATGTGTTTCATTTCTCCCCAAAATCACTTCCCAACAGTTTTCCCAAAGTATGGACTCAATATTTGTTTCCCCACAAAGTTCATATGCTCAATCCCTAATTCTGAGTTATTGGCTGTATTTGGAGATAGGATCTCTCTGCAATTTACTAAGTTAAACAAAGTCATAAGGATGAGGCCCTGATCCCATAGGATGAGTGTCCTTATAAGAATTGACACCCAAGAGCTCTCTTTTTTTTTTTTCTGTATTTCCCAGTGATTCACACCAAACATAGGCCATGTGAGGACACAACAAGAAGATGACTTCTACAAGCAAGGAAATGAACTCTTACACAAATCACTTGGTCATGGACTTCCAACCTCCAGAACTGTGAGAAAATAAATGTCTATTGTTCAAACCAGTTACACTCTAGTATGTTCTTATGGAGCCCAGACTGACTTAGACACCTCATCATTGCCTTTCACTACTGACAAACTGGGTGACCAATTTACCCAAAGCATAGCACCAGAAACAGCATTTATGTTCCCTGTGTACATGAATAGGAGTCCTGGAGCAGCACATTTGGGTGGTTCTGGCTCAGGATCTTTTATAAGGTTCCAGACCAGTTGGCAGGCAAGGCTACTGTCAGAGCCTAGAAGATCTACTTCCAAGTTCACTTACATGGGTTTTGTTCTTTTCCTTGGTGGCCTATCCATAAGGAGGTTTTCATGACCCAATAGCCACCTTTCCCCAAAGTGAGTGATGGGAGCTGGGGTGGAATGGAGGGCTGAGAAAGGAGGAGAGAGAGAGAGGATATTCAGTTGTATTCTTGGCCTCCACCTTCTGTAAGCAACACTATGCTGAGTTGTGCCAACCAAAAATGTGTCCAGACATTGACAAATATCCCCTGGGGAAGCTTGGAATAGCTTTCTTCATCAATAACTGCTCACTAATTGAAACTCCATTAATGGAATATTTCAAATATATCAGTAAATTTAACAACAGATATTTATATCTTGCATATGCTACATGTCCATGGTGAGCTACATATGACATTCTTCCATATATGGGATCCAGGAAGGATGGGAGGAAAAAAAAAAAGAAAGAAAAAGAAAGCACGGCAAGACGCGCTGGCCCCTAAGATGTACCACCCCCTACCAAGTACCACTGATTCCATTTCATTAAATAAAGCAAGGTTCACTGCCAAGTTTTTTTCTTATTGGGCTTTTTGAATCTGCAGATTACAATTTTATTGCCTCTACTATACACTCAGTATGTCTTCAAATATTTTCTCTGTCATTATTTTTTTCCTCTGGAAAGTTAATGAGTGTTGTATTTAACTTTCTAAATCTTTGTATTTTTAAATAAGCTGCTTCTTTACAGTGTATTCCAAATAACACCATTAGCTATACCTGCTAGTACATTCGCCTTTTCTCTGTGCAAAGGATCCCATTCTTTTATTGGCTATCCCTAAAATTTATTGAGCATGCTAGACTTAATAAAAGTATGCAATGATCAACATTTCAGTTTCTCTCCTAAGGAACTTAGAATGCTTTGACTTGGTTTTTCCTTTGCAATGCTTGCTTAGTATCTTAGTTTCCCATTGAATCCAAAATTCCAAAGTTACCTTTATTGTTATTAAATTATCATCTCTTTCCCACCCCTCCACACATGTTTGTGCACACACACATACACATGAACACATATTCCAGCTTATTTTTTTTAAAAGCTCAGTTTCTTCTTGGTAAATATCATCCTTTAATGGTTCATTCAGCAAAATTCTACCAATGATAAAACTCACCTTGCTGTTAAATTTATTTTACCCTACTATTGAACAATACTTTAGGTTGATAATAATTTTCCCTCAATATCTTCAAGGTGATTCTTTCCATAATTAATTGTAGCTAATGTGGAATTTGCTGTCAAACAAATTATAATTCTTGTAACTCATTGCTGTAATTTGTGAGTTACCATTACTTCTTTTAATAATTCTTATCTAAGTTGTTCTACAGTTTTACTATAATATGTCCTGTCTATATACTGTTCAAGATTTGACATTCTTTCCACAATTAGTCTAGAAAATTTTTCTTTGATTCATTCCAATTTTTCTTTTCTGTTTTCATTCGTCCTTTCATTCTTGGGACAACCAATAGATAAGCCTTGTTCCTCTTATCCTACCTTTGATGTCTCAACCTTCTTATCCTTTTAATTTCTGTCTACCCCCACCCTCTGTGCCTAACTGTGTTAGTCAGCTTTTAGTCACTACGACCAAAGCAACAGGCAAGAACAATTCAGAGGAAGAAATGTTTACTTGGGGCTCACAGTTTCAGAGGGTTCAGTCAATGCCGTCAATTTTATTGCTCTTGGCTGAAGAAAAGGCAGAACACCAAGGCAGACAGGCGTGGTGGAAGACAACTGCTCAGCTCAGGGCATCCAGAAAGCAGAGAGAGAAAGGGTTAGGGACTGTAGGAAAGATGGACCTTTCCAGAAAACACCCCCAGTGACCTGCTTCTTCCAGCCACATTCTCACTCTGCACGCAGTCACCACCCAAGCAGTTCACCTCTGAATATGCCTGAACTATGCTCTGAATATGCTCAAATATGCTCTGATTATGCCTAACACCTCACATTCAAACCATAGCACCAATCAACTTCAAAGAGAAAGACAGCTATTTTTGTATAGTATACAGGACATTCTAAAAGATATTACAAACACACTTAAAAAATACAACACAACCTGACCATTTAAATATATAGAAACTTAGGTAAAGTTTTCTATATCACATACAAATTGTTAAAAAAAATACTTTTAGTGACAAAGGACAAAAAAACACAGAAATTTTTAGGTAATAAATACAGAAGGACACATTTCACAAAATAAATATGAACCACTTGGAAAACAAAGTGAGTACCCTTTGTATTAAAAAAATACATTCCTTGTGATTTTTCTTTATAATGGTTGAGCATAGCATAGATATTTTAAAGGGGTTAATCAATACTTTTTAAGTTTTACACCTAGGTTTGTCATCTCCTCCTAACCCCTAATTACATATCCTGAAATAAAAAGGAAAAACAACAAGAACAGTTTTTGATAGTCCATTTCACTCCCACCCTTCTTGCAACTAGGATCCCAAACCTGAAGAAAAGAACTGTACTTAACAATGTGTCCATTTGGATCTTTCCTTTACAATTATGCCATCTCATCTTTGCCCAGCACTTCTCATGAGGTCAGAGTCAGCTACATTGTAGTAGGATGGCTTTTCTAGAACTAACCAATGGGAAATATGAACACATTTAAACCTTTGACCTTTAGACCTGAAAAATAGCAGAAACAAGAACATTTTTCTCTGAACTAAAAGGACAAAAATCATTAGTGGCTAATGCTTTGTGTATGAGATGTAGACACAATCAGAGGGAAGCCATGGAAAATTCAGTTCAACTAAAAGAAAACAAAGGTTTAGATATTTTATGTGGATAAATATCTTAGACAACTATGGAAAATTTTCTACTTATGTGGAATAGCCTCCAAACAAAAAATTTTAAATGCTTACTAAAATAAATATGCTATCAAGCTTTGCCCATATCTATAACTATTTCTTCTCTTTCTCAAAATTACTAAAAACACAGCAAGCATCTACTAAGAATCTAAGGTAAGATTCACAAAATGTTTCCATGTTAAACACTCCTATGTGGCTTTGGACTTCCTTTGGATTTAAGAAGAAATTTCCTTAAATTTAAAAAGTAAAGAAAAGCTAAGCTAAACAAATAGCAGACTACATTATTAATGTATATAGCATAGAGAAAGAGTCTGAAAGAAATTTCTTCACCTTGCTAAAATGTCAAAATAGACATTTCCAGACAAATGATTATTGTTCTGTCCTTCAATTTGACAATGGTAACCTTGAAAACAATAAGTGATTCATTTATCAGAAAACCCAAGTTACATTTAGATTGCTTTATTTCTATATACTTGGAAACCAGAGACCATTACTGCATAAAAAAAGAAAGGTTATAAGCATCATTTAAAATCATGTTATAAGAGAACATGGACATTTCTTGCCTGACCACTTGCAAACTCCACAACCTTCTTCTGACTTAGGTTACTATAGAAATACCTCAGTATATCTGTAAGAGATCTGGTGAGTGGTTTCATTGGAGGGTAGGGAATGACTTCAACAAATGTACATAATTTTAACCAGAGGTGCCCTGGAGCCAGCTGCCTCATCATTTCTATGCTTCCCTGACTCTAACAGAAGCAAGTTTCCCAGCTTGTGGACATTCCTGCATCACTTCTGCTAACTCTGATGGCCTTGGAGAGAAAGATTCTGAAGACACCTCTCCTCCCATGCCTCCTAATAAATTGTGTGCATGGTGGGAATGGACAAAACAGGAATCCCATTCCACAGTCTTAGCCTTTATAAACAGCATTGTGTAGGCAGGAGCAAAATGGAACTCTCACAAATAGTCCTTCGCTAGGAACAAAACTGTCCTGAGATAACCCCATTCTAAACTGCTCAAGTACACTAATACAGGAATTTAAGAGAAACAAAAACATTAACACTGATTACAACATCACTTGATGATGGGACAAATAGTAGTATATTGAAGTTTCCCTGAAGAATGCCATCTCTCTTATGGATGCAGACAGGCCTATAAAATAGCCTTGGCACTTTAATGCTAGTGCATTCTCAAGTTCCAGATGACAGCTGTATAGCCAACGTTTTAAAGCCATCAGAAAACTCAGGCTACACAATGGTCACAGCTGGACCCATCGATCAACCTGTTCCTGCTTGAATGAGATTCAGTAGTTGCTAGATAATTAAACCTTGCATGTTCTGGACTTTAGAATTTTAATCATGAAAGCTAGATTTGGAAGAAAACAAAATATAAACCTTTTCCTGTTGTTTTAACCTGAGTTGAAGATTTTAAAACCCTGCAGGATTGTAGACATGTAAGTGGCTGAATGTTACAGGCAGACTCGTGCCTTATAGTTACAATTGGAAATATTGGCCAATGTAAGCTGAGAATATTTAGATGCTGAGAACTGAAGTGCAGGCAGAATGTTCAGTATGAATAAGAGGTTCTCTATTCCTCAGCAGGCTCTAAACTGAATTTTCATGCAGAAAGTAACCCATGGTCCAATGGTTTCAGATATGGTAGACATCAATTCCATCACTTCCACATTTATGTGAAATAAATCAGTTAATAAATTTCTTTAGAGAATACCGAAAACTCTGGTCCTAATAGCTTACATGAGGACAGCATTTTTAGAAAACTTATATAGAAGAATTTCAATGTTGCGGTGGCTCCATGTTCAGTGCAATCTGAGCTTCAATTCTGCTGCACTGTCTTGACTATCCCAGCCCTGTCTTCTGCTATTTTGTGTTGTTTCTAGATAATACTTATCAATGCTATCCATGCACCAGCTTCAGTTAAGGTGCCTTAGATTTTCATTCATACAATCATCAGATAGCTGTATGAAGTTGACTTCCTATTATGTTTATTTTTTACAATGAGGGAACTTTAGGTCTATATTAAATATTCTGTAAAATAGGCATTGTTATTATTATTGTCCATTTTATAAAGAACGGAAATGAAGCACAGAGAGATTAGCTAACTAATCTTTATAGTGGATTTGCAGAGCAGACTCTGTTGCAAGATCACAGTCTAACAAGTGGCAGAGTGGGAAGCCAAAGCCAGTATTTTGACTCTAAAGCCCATATTCTTATGCATTAGAGCATCTAAGCTCAATCCCAAGATGGAAGGACAGTAGCAGAAATTCCCTTTATATGTGACAGGTCCTCAGACAACAGAGGAACACATTGCACTGTTTTCATTTTGAAGAGCAAGACCTTTGCCTGAGTACTCTCTCCTGCAGGCATTCACCTGGGGTTCACTTGCCAGAGCTGTCATACCTGCTCACCTGGACAATCGTTAGCCAGGGAGATAGGACTCATGATGAGCTCACACTTTCAGGACTTACCTCATGGGAATGGATGCAACCAGGCTCTCCTGAAGCTTACTGGAGTAGGAAGCTTCCAGGACAATATTAGTGCTCAGCCACCAAGGAAACAGGACAAAAAGGTTTCAGTAACCAACAAAGTCTGCTATACAAATCCACTGTAAACCGTAGGTTCAGTGACTATTAAAAAGTCAACTGAATAGATAAAATCAACACTTCTTAACCTTGACCCTCTGTTAGGCACCAACCATGAAACCATTTTGTCAGATATATATTAGACAAGAATAATGCCTGAAGCAATCTCATTCCACCTTGAGTAGTTCCTGTGCTAGAAATTCTATTTTTTCTTTAATACATATTTGCTAAAAACCTTATTTTATAATATTTTGTGGTGCCAGAGATACAGTGGTGAACCAGCAGATATAGTCATATTTTGTGTAATTTACCTTATACTAGAGGAGAATCTTCATATATAAGTAAATGTATTTTAACAGCAGCATACAGGACTAGAGAGAAATGGAAGTGAATTGGGAAATATCGTAGATAGGATGGTCAACAAAGCTTTTCTAAGATGACATTTGGATAAAGGTTTAAATGATATGTAGGTTATTGGGTGTCAGGGCTCTGAGGATGGACTACATCAATTCAAATCCCAGCTCTGCCACACACATGCACATCACATCAGGGCTTTGTGCCTCAGCCCAAAATGAGAAAAGCCAGGCATTGGAATGTTTGTGGTCTCACTTCCTCCCTCAACAACTTCTAGGTCTGTTGGGAACATTAAATAATACATTTCACAGGCATGTGTGACACAATGCCCCGGGCTCAGCACATGTCAACTATTGTTTACTATCTGAGAAAAAGTTGTCCAGGCACAGGTACCAGCAAGTTATCCTTGCAAGAAATTATGCTTTGGAGGAACTAAAGTCATGGGGCACGGTAGGGAGTGGGCAGGAGTCAGGAGATGAATGAACAGTAGATAATGTGATGGGAAATAAGGTCTAGAAGGGAGGCAGGAGCCAGATCGCTTTGCTCACAAAGTCTTAGCACTGCTGTTACGTGAGGATTACCTGGGAATGAAATAAGTCAGAATTTCTGGGGTTGAAGTTCAAGCAGTGGCTTCTGAACTTCAGGCACTAGATTCTGGCATTCAGCCAAACAGGAAAATCACTGATGTGGGCCTTGTATGCTAAAGAAAAAAGTTTGAATTTGATTCTAAGAGAAAAGCCAAGCCACTGGAATGTTTGTGGTATCTTGCCCACTTCCTCCCTTGACATCTTTCAGCATATCAAATTCTTAGCTATCTTTCAATATGTCACATTCTCTGAGATTAGAGGAGTCCTATGACAACCTCTGTTTCCTCTGGGCTTTCCAACACTTTTTCTTACCTCTTGATAGCACAGCACTTCCTGAAGAGCATTGTGTTATGGACATGCCCATTACCCACAAGAAGGTAAATTCCTTAACAGCAGGAACCATGGTTCCTCAAGCAGTGTCTTGCACATTAAGATCCAAAGAGGTATTTCAAGGGACAAGTTTAAGGGCTTTCCTTAGAAACAATTGCTTAAATTTAAAACTAGTGTTAAAACAAACACTGTCCCCCATTGCTTTAGAACAATAGACCACTCACTAAGTGCCAAATGTTAGGCACTAAAAAATGGAGAGACCAAAGATATTTTCATCAGGTTACAGCTCTTCATTTAAATTGAGAATAAAGACCTAGAATGTCATGATGAAATTAGGGACAGAATGACAAAATAGAAATATATTCTACACGTTCTAAACAGAATTTTCTCTAGTAGGTTAAGTAAAGTAACTCATACACAAAAACAAGTTCTAGATTTTATATACACTTTTATAATAATATCTAATGGTTATAGATTTAATTTTGGAAACGCATCAAGAGAAATCATGAAAAATTATTACCTTCATTTAGACTTATATAAAACAATTTTTTTTCTCTTTCTATGTTTTTTGGTGCATTATAGCTTTACATAATGATAGGACTTCTTGTTGCATATTTATACATACATACATGTGGCCAAGATATAAAGCAATTCTTAAATGTACATCTACTGCATTGGTGAAACTGCATCTAGTTTTATGTGTATACCATATGTTTATTTGTCAAGTATCTGATTTTGATAGCTGTATTGAACATCCAGTTTGTCATAAATTACACATGAATGAACATTAAAGGGAAAAGAAGACAAAATTACTTGTACAGGCTTCTAAAATGTTTTGCAATGTAACATGAGAAAAAACATGTTGTTTGCTTAATAAATAGAAGTGAAGTCTACATAGAACAAAGGCTGTCACTTTACATGGGAACTTACCTTGAACAGCAGTCTACAAACAAAATAAAAGTTAAAAATTGCCTTGTGAGTTCAGGGCTGGAGGAGCATTTAAATGTCTGGCCAACTCTAGTTCACATGGTGATATATTGTTCTCTGGGGTACAGACTGTCAAACTGAGTTAGTGTCAATGAAAGAAAATGGGAGATGGACTTTCAGATGTTCTCATTCAGCTGAAAAGAAAAATACAGTTCAAAAAGCTTTTACCCACTGAGCTTTTCAAATAACCACTCAGTAGAATGGATATATTGCTTGAAAAGGAATGTTCATAAGAATACTAAAAGACTCAATAGATATCACCATTTTAAAATGTGAATCTAGGGAATTGCACAGGTCCTTTCACCTCAAAAGTGTGAAGAGATGCTAATGATAATGTCATCAGCCCACCACATTGTCACTTAATTGGTGATGTGAGTTTAAAATAGGTGTTCTTTAAAACCTCACATTCCAATCAAGTCTCTGCATTAAGCAATCCACAATCTCTACTTTCTTCCAATATATACAATGATAGCTGCAGTCTCTGGACTTCTACCTAATACAGACACACATGACCCTTAATGCTGATAGCAAGTGCACTCAAGGTCATCCAGGTGAGATCTTGGTAATTTTTTTTTTCTTTTTCTTTTGGACACATCACAAAGTCTGGACTTACTGTGGGGAAATGCAAATGTAAAACTTAGACTGAAATTTTCTTAACTTTTATAAACACAATACTTGCATATATTACTCATTGACAACCCTAAGTCACCTTTTATTTGTCAAATTCAGATGTTCATACAGCATCTGACAGAAAGTATTTTGAGCTAGCTCATTTTGGATGCCCTTCTAATCAATAACTAAACTTCAGGGCATCACCAATTTTGTCAATAAATCAGGGTCTTTATGATTATTTGGATGTTTTCTTGCCCTTTGACTTATATAGCACATTTGCACTTGTGCTTTTAAAAGTATAAAATAGAGCTGGGCATGGTGGTTCCACACCTATGATCCCAGTGACCCAGAGGGCTGAGACAAGAGGATGACAAATTCAAGACCAGTCTCAGGAATTTAGTGAGGCCCTGAGCAATTTAGTGAGACCCTGTCTCAAAATTTAAAAAACAAACAAAAATCAAAACAAAACAAAACATTAAAAGGGGATGTATCTCAGTGATAAAACACCCCTGAGTTCAATCCCTAGTACCCAGGGGAAAAAATATATATATATATATATTACATATATGTATATATATGTATGCATGTGTATATAGATATATGATAGAAAAAAGAGCTAATTCTTATTATGAGAATCACAGTCTCAAAAACCTAATAAAGATGGACAAGATTAACTCCTCTTCCTCACTAAGCCCCTCCTCTGGCCTCCAGTTATTCAGCCATGGGTACAACCAGAAAAGCAGAGATCAAATGTGAGGCCTTTATGGAAGACTAGAAATAAATCTTCAAAAGTCATGTCTTGAGACTTCTCCTTGTAGCTAAATATTCTACTTATCTTTTCTCCCCTTTTTTATTGGGCTCATGTACAGAAAGTAAATGAACTAAACCTCTAGATTTCTATTTATTAAATTAATAGAGTCTGTATAGAATACTTTTTTTGTTTTATTCATTTTTTTCCTGTTCACTTGGAGATAACTTCCTTTATGTGGATGAGAGATTAATGCTTTGCCTTCTGCTCTGAGACTAGATATTTTTACTGGTGGGAATGTTTTTTCCCAAGTAATTTAAATTGTTATAGACATGCAATTGGAAAAATGTTTCAAATAGATATAAAAGTTAAGACTAAATGCAAATTAAGTCCCAAGCATTGAATTACCAAGTATCTATAGTGTAAGGCGAAATGTCCCTGATTGGCTCCAAAGAAGAAAATATTACAAGACGTATTAAAGACATTTGATGCAAGTCAGTCTTAGCTCTAATGATAAAACTAAAAATTTAGGTAGACTCAGGCCAAACATAAATAAGCTAATAGGATGTAATCAAATACTGAGCACAGAATCAAATATGAATTCCCAAAATTGGCTGATTATCAAATTTAGGGAACCTAAAAAAATAAATAAATGTAAGAAAACCTTGGAATTCTTAAGATGGGGAAATCTGAATAAACCACTCAGTGCTTGTCTTCAGAGTTGGTCTACTGAAATCTCACACATAAAAACAAAAAAGATTAAAGTCCATCCTCTGCCTCTTCCTCCCATCATTCACACTTTAAAATAGAAATGGAAACCTGACCTCAGAAATCTGAAGCAGAAGCACACAAAGAGGAAACTAGTCATTCAGAATGAAAATGTGTCAAGAGAGAAGGTTTGAGTCGAGTCCAGATGGCCATGTGCCATGAAATACTAACAGAACTCTTCATTTTCAGGAGACAGGAAGAACAGGCACTGTTTGTAATGACGTGGTTACATCTGTCTGCAGATATCATCTCCATGGCACCAGCGCATACCACCCCAACAAAGGAAATTCACAGCAAAGGCGAGACTGTACCTTTTCCTTAAATAGGGAATTAGCGTTTGAATTGACAAAGAATCATCATATATACTTGACAAGTCCAAACACCATAACCAGAGGATTAATGCCATAGTAGATGAGATGTAAAA